>CM046813.1:8160006-8246240 GCA_025617385.1 Murraya koenigii | reverse complement strand
TGAAGGAAAATAAACTAGGTTTTTCAATTTTTCAATTAAAACCTTTTAGGACCGATCTCATACAACATATAAGAATTAAGTAATCTAGAAATTCATACCTTGATGTTTTGAGAAGATGAACAATTGAGAGTTGTAGATCCGCCTCCAAACGATCTTCCAAGCTATGACTCAAGTTTGATCAACACCGGACGCGTGGGCTCTGCTTCACCACTCCCCAATTGCAACCGGCTCCTCTTAGATGCCTTCTTTATTTTTCTTAGAATCCTCGGGTTCTCCTCTTCTCTCAATTTAAGAGTATAAAGCCCTTTTATAATATCTTATGAAAACCCTAGTATGTTAGGATTAGGATTTCTATTTAAAATAGAATTCTCTTTAACTATCTTCCACTTACCTAAAAGTGGAAGGAATGTGTAATAAACTAGAGACCACCTTGTAAAACATTACAAGTCCCCATTTACACTTTAATATAACATACTAGGCCTTAACAAATATTATAATTATAATTTTCATCTAATATGCCGTTTTTCTTGCTTTGGGTCCAAGTGATGGTGTTGTCAATTAAATGAGCTAACCCGGGATCATTTGGGAACATACAATAGTGGCTACAATAATTAAATTTGTAATTAAACAAATATAATTATTTAATTCCAATTCTACTCCACTATAAGATTGAACTCGACCTCCATAATTGTATGCTCGAATATAATTCGCCAAGCCACATTGATTTCTTTATCGCACAATCCTTTGTACCACATCGTTAATTTAAATTGATATCTCAACTCGTCCAATCAATTTAATTACATCTTTTCCTTGATACTTCATCGGTTTTCTAATGATCATTTTCAACATACTTATTTATGTCGAGACACTCCGCCGGAGAATTTCTATGATCATAATCGAAAACCCATCAAGAGATGTGTCGTATAAATTCTATATTGTTAATCTACAATTTCAATACTTGTAATTGCTCCCACCAAGATACCGTGTAATCTAGACTACATGTGTATGTCATGCCCATTGGTAACTCAAATGAAATAACAACTACAATCATGAAATCATAACTAACTCAAGATTAAGATTACAAGAATCAATGCCTATGAGATTTAATAAGTCTGACAGTTATTACTAGGTTAATTAAATCTCATATGTGATCCAGTTCAATGTAGACAAACTACATCAATAAATTCATACATGATTAAGACAAATCACTCAATGAATTTATTACAGTCTATACCTAAATAAAGTGCCCAACTTTATTTATCAATCATGAACTTAACTTATTTAATCATAAGATAACTTGTATTTATGTCTTCTCGCGAATCCACATGGTGATCGTGATAAATACATATAATATGATTAAATGGACTTTGCTCAAAATATTAATGCAATTCAAAATATCCGAATAAATATTTGAAATATTTTATTAATCAGAAAATCAATATGCTTTAAAGAGCACATAATCCCAACAATCTCCCACTAGCTCTCAAAGCATATCTGGCAAATTGCACATGCTTGTAGGACTCTAAGTGTAGGTTATAACATTTCTACACTATATCCATATGAGATAATACTTCCTCTTAATGTGTTTTTGTTTCTTGTGGTTTCTTAGTTCTTTGGATTGAGCCACCGCACCATTATTATCGAAAAATAATTTAAGTGGTGCACTTGCAGCAGATACCACCTCAAGATCTCGAAGGAACTTCATGAGCCATACCGCTTCTTTGCAACTTCAGATGCAGCCACATATTAAGCTTTTGTTGTGGAGTCTCATGATACATGATTATTTCACACTCCTCCAACTAATAGCTCCACTTCCTAATGTAAACACATAGTCGAAGTAGACTTTCTAGAATCCTTATCCGACATAAAATCGTAATCAAGATAACCCACCGGAGTAAGTTCATCATCCGGATACACAAGCATATAATCCTTAGTTCTTTTCGGATACTTCATTATGTGCTTGATAAGAGTCCAAGTGTTTAGGTCCGTGATTAGGTTGATATCCGCTAACCATCCTAATCGCAAAACATGTGTCCGGTCTAGTGCAAAGCATTGCATACACGAGACTCTCCACGGCCTCCGCAAGGAACTCGCCTCATGTTCTCTATCTCCTTAGTTCTTTCGTATACTTCATGCGGCTTGACGAAGAGTCCAGATGTTTAGGTCCGTGGATTAGGTCGATATCCTGCCAACCATCCCGACCCAAAACATGTGTCCGGTCTAGCAGTAAAGATTAGATGCACGCAGATCTTCCACAGCCTGCAAGCGAACTCGTGCCCCATGTTCTCTATCTCCTCAAGTAGACTTCAAAATCCCTATCCGACATAAAATCGAATCATCATAAACCCACTCGAGTAAGTTCACTATCCGGATACACAAGCATATAATCCTAGTTCTTTCGGATATTTCATTAGCGTTTGACAAGAGTCCAAGTTTAAGTCCGTGGATTAGGTTGATATCCGGCTAACCATCCTAATCGCAAAACATGTGTCCGGTCTCCGGAAGGCAGATACATGAGACTTTCCACGCCCGCGTAAGGAACAGATTGAGAATTAAAGAAAAATAAGATGAATGAAGAAGGGAAATGAAGACTTTATTTATAAGTTTCACTTCCTCTTTCGTTTGTTTAATATTTTTATTGTTATTATATTATTATTGAGTGGCACTAAAAAGGCACTGAAAAGTGTTGCACTTTTTGACGCTACCATTTCACATAATAATCATTTGGTTTATGAATTCTAAAGATTAGCTACCATGCAATTTCTTTGCTACATAGCCAGTAGTCTTTGCTTTTTCTAAAACTAGTTGCATACAAACACGTGAATGAGTTTGCAATCTCGACCAAGTTTAAACATTGATAATCTAGCACCATCAGAACCTATGCAACAACCACATATCCCAAATGCTATATTAACTCTTTCTCACTATATCTTATAACTATTATTACTATTTTTTTTTTGTTTATTGATTGACTAATTAAAAGAAATTCTAATTCTAATAAAAAGCCATTTGATTTTAATTAGGAGGTTTTTTTAATCTTCATGTTTTATACATTTATGAAAGCTTAATCCGTGCAATCTTTTGAATGTTATCTGTGTTTAATTACATGAATTTTTTTTCCTTTGGTTAATTAAAAAAATAAAAATACAGTAGAAAAGAAAAGAAAAAGAAAAAGAAAAAATGTAGATGTAAAGTCTATTTTTTTGTTTAATACAATTATCTTTTCCTACCCATTAATAAGAGGGGAATTAAAGTTTAAAGTTTAATACCAACATTTTTTTTTTTTTTGTGGTTTGACTCAAGCCTCTACCAGAGTTCAGATTTAGTAAAACAAATAAGGAAAAATATCAAATGGAAAATTTTAAAATAATGTAGCAAATAAACTAAATAACTCAAATATTTACCGTTTATATTTATATGACGCTTTACACATGTCATTAGATTAATTAAACAAATGATAGCCAATAAGAAAAAAAAATAAGGAGAGAATCCAAATTCATTGGATTAGGATCCTCTCCTTACCTTTCCTTGCCTTCATAATCTAGTAAAAAGAAAAGTTAGTTGATTGTGAATAAAGTGAAAAAAAATATATAGAACTTAATTTTAGCAACTCATTAAATAAAGAACAAAAATATAGAACTTAATTTTAGCACCTCATTAAATAAAGAGGGACATGGATAGAAAAAAGATAAGGAGACGATCCTTGTTCATATAATTTATCAATGCTGATTCACCCAACAAAAAAAAAAAATCAAAAGCACTTATTAAATATTTTTTTAAGTTTAATAATGCTACGGATCTTCAATAGTTGATTTGCGTTACTCATCCATTTCTTCGGTTGTTTCAACAATGATATGTAAGCAACATTCGAGGATCTTAAGGAATGTATCTGTATGCTCTTCATGGTATCTGTTTCCCTTTTTATCTCTTGGAGATAGTTTTATTTTCAAAGCCCACACAACACAACACGGATCTAACGTACAAGCACTCAGTTGTACTCAAATTTTGGGCATGATGATAATTTCTTTTTGTGAGTAAATTAATGTTGAAGTGATAAATTCGTCGATTTGTTAAAAAAAGAATTATAAATATAATATAAAACTTATAAATTTATATTATGTGATAGAACTAATAATTTAAAAGCAAAACATTAAATTAATGTTGGAGTGGTAAATTAATATTCAGATTTGTAAAAAAATAAATAAATAAAACTTACAAATATGATATAAAACTTGTAAATTGACATTAAATGTGAAATAAAATAATATTTTTTAAATCGTATATAAGACTAGTAAATTAATGGAAAAAAGATAAAATAATATTAAAGTGGTAAATTTGTGTTAGAATTGTAAATAAAGTAAAAACTTGCAAATGTACCGTAAACTTATAAATAGATATTAAAAGTCAAATAACATATTAATTTTGTAAACCACATATAACATTAGTCATTGGAAGTTGAAATAACCTGCAACCTGATCTAAAAAAGGAAAATTGCTTTTTACCTAAGTAAATGGTTACCTATTCATTTAAAATCAACAGTGGAAACTTTTCATTTAAATCTAAGGGTCCACATTTATTATGGCATTGATGCAGTAATTTAAATTCAGGTATTATAAAATGACCCTAAAATTAAAACTATAACTAATTTGACACATATTATTAATTATGGATTATTTTTGGATAATGGTTAATTTCCATTAATGATTGGGTTATTGTTGCATCTAGCAATTATAAATGATCGAAACCATCCAAATCAAAATTCTAGTGAATCAAACATTAACTTAAATAAAAATATTATATTGAAAATTAAAACTGAGATGATTGTAATGTGAATTAAAATTTTCAATTTTATGAAGAAAAGTAATTACTAATAAAATTCTAGTATTTAATCCTAAAAGGTGTTTTAATTTTCTTTTCTTTTTTTCCATTATAGTTTGAATGTAAGGGGTAAGAAGCTAATATAGAGAGGAATTAGGTTGAAATGGACAAATTAAAAAGTATAAAATAAAAATTAAATTATTAACAAATAATGAAAAGATTATTCGTGGGAACAATATCAAATAAATCTTATTAAAAATTAAAGGTCCTACATATAAATTATTTTGCCAGGGATGAGCTACAACTCTCCTAACGAACAGGTGGCTTCACTCCGTATAGTATAATTTATGTCAGGTCTTTTTTGAGAGAGATAGAAATGTGAATAAAGATAAAATTAATTTTTTAGTCTATTGCCTTAATTTTTATGATTCAAACTCACATAGACAGCTATAGAAACATTCTTACCACTCGGAGGCCTAAAATATATATGTATCGATAAAGTACATTTTATATTTAAGAAATAACCTATATTTACTCATCACGCAAATGCTATCTTCATAACTAACATGATCTTGGTTCGTCATACAGAGACACAAAGGGAATGCTAGAGTTTAAAACAATAACATATAAACAACATTCGAGAGGATCTTAGGAAACATTTATTCATCATATACTCGGCGCTGTGCTAAAGTTTCGGGCCGCATGATAGCCAAAAATATGGGAACTCCAATTCGCCAGTTCACCACAAGAAAAATTCGACAGTACATGTACGTTCTACATCATATTCTGATGTGGAATCACCGACTAATGGGAAACAGGAAAAGCCCGAAGTCCACTTTTGGAGCATTGCTTTCTTTCCATTCACTCGCTACGAGATTGTGACATTGTATGGATATTCTATTTTCATGTATCTCATCCATTGATCTCTCGGATCAAGCAACGAAGAAACAGTGAATTGTAGAGCCTCATTCTTATCAATCTCCTTAACACCACTCCAATTCACCCTATTCGTAGTGTTGGCACTGGGGCCGTTATTGTTATGCTCAAAGAATCTAAAGCCTTGAAAAAGCAGATGAGTGCCGTTGTCCCATGGCAAGTATCCCTCTGGATCAATAAAATCACCTAAATTATTTTCTAGGAAAACAGTGGTGGCGTACGGTCCCAATGGTCTGCCCAAGAATGTTTTGATCTTAAATCTATCTTCCCATAGCGTCTTATCTGCAAGTAGTACACATTTTTGAAGGACAAATGCAGTTGTCTGGCTCTTTAAGTCCCTGGCATGAGCCGTCACAATGTTACGAGTTGTTCTATTGGGCCTCCTCACGAGAATCCAGGAGTTCTGAATGACGGCAGTGGCATCGCCGGTGATGAAATCTCTCGTTCCAGAAATAATACAATTAAGGTAAAACTGACGGTAAGCTTGTGCATTCAAAGTCCTCTGGTATCCATCTATCGTACAGTCAACGAATACTGCTTTATCAGCTCGGACATAGAGAGCGCTAGACCTTCTTGCATCAGGCCCAGATGTGGTAACGAATCCTATTTCCCTAGCCAAGAACCCTTCCGCCAGGACCGCTGAAATGTAATAGCAGCACATTAATTATAGAAACTCATAAGCCTAACTCATACTTAGAAGATTGCTCAAAAATTGAGAAATTAATTAAGCTTATATATTTTTAGCCCAATAACTGTCCTCATCCGACGTCAGATAGTGTCCCTGGTATTGACAATATAAATTAAGGAAAATTATAGTGACAACCGTTATTTAATGAAATTAGTTAGAAAAAAAAAATGTGGTACGATATATGCATTATAAAAAAATCTTACCAAATGTAGCACTATTCTCTATGCCGAGGTGTTCGCTTGGGGTCAATCTCGAGTCGAAAGTCACATAGGTCTTGGTATTTCCGTCACCATAAATGAACACATTCCTATGAAAATATTTCATAATAACTTGCTCCTCATAGACTCCTGCCTTAACATATATGGCGTATACCATCCCTTCTTTCATGTCGTCTGGATAAGATTGAAGAGCTGAACTGATTGTAAAGAATTGTCCGGTACCATCTTGAGCCACAACAGCGCTAGGAATCAACATCTCTTTAGGAGTAGCCAGAAGCTTACGGTGACCCGTTTTGAACCAGGGAGGAAGTTTAAATTCAGATACTTCTCCAGTTTGAAATCGCTTAAGAATATTAGATGGTGGCAGTTGTTCCTTGATATTAAAATATTGAAGGTGCCAGGGCAATTTATATATTGTAGTCAAAGCAATGCTGCCGAGTTGTCTCGATTCTTGCATAGGCCCCATTAGCTTTTCCTTTTCAGGTTTTGATTTCCTCCTGAACCCATTAAGGCATGCCTTCTGGAATGTGATAACAGCGTTCAACTTAGCCATGATCTCATCAGCCTGATAATTTAGGGTTTCTAATTGGTTTGCTTCGATAATGTCCATAGTTTTCTGAAGATCAACCATACCCAATTGCAGCATTTCCATGCAACTACTTATGTCATCTAACCGATCCAAGGCCGTCATGCTATCCGTGGTCGTCATGTTATTCGTGGTCGTCACGTTTTCGAACTCTTTGGCCATTGATTCAGCTAACTCATGCAATTTCGCAATGGCTTCGTGGGACCTTATGATCATGGCTTTAATAAGTTCCCTCGGGTCAGATGTGTTTGCTCTGTTTAGGGTTTCAATGCACAGATCCGTGAAGCTCGTTGGTGCACATAATTGGCTCACTGCCCTCCTTAATGGTGATTTTTTATCTTCCCAGTTGACATTGTCATCGTGTTTGGCGGTAACAGCAACAAGGACTACGATGATGGAACTCACAATAAGCATGGCAGAAAATGCTGAAACAATCAATTTGAATATATTCATTTTATAATTTTTTTTCCAGTTCTCAATTCCCCTTTTTTATTTTTTACTCTCTTTAATTCTTATCTCTCCATAGAACAATCCTAGCAGAGCCCCCTCCCCCAAAAAAAAAAAAAAGAAAGCAAGATACAGGGACTTAATTAATGTGCTATTAATGACGCAGACAAAACAAACACATATATACACATATCAAACGTGATGATATTGATCACTCTATGCCATTGAATCCCACGTAAAGTCCGGTTATTATTTGACTATGTTTACACAAGCATCTTTTTCACGTACATAGACCACACATGCACAAAACTAATTTTATTTTGTTTTCAGAATTAAGGTCCAATAACCTTCTGGTTTATGAAATCTAAAGCCTAGGTAGCATGCACTTTCTTCGCTACATAGCCAAACACATGAATGACTTTTTAATCTCGACCAACTTCAAATAGAGATAATCTAGCACCATGAGAAACCATGCAACAATCTAAGAACCCCAAATGCCACATGATGAACTCTTTCTCGCTTTATCTTATAACTATTATTACTATTTTTTGTGTTTATTTATTAACTATTTAGAAGAAATTCTAATTCTAATTCTAAGAGGGGGTTTATATGATAAATAATGAGGGGGTCTAGTTGATATTTTGTGGGTGTTTATAAAAGGAGAAAAACAGGTGAAAATTTGGAGAAAAACCGAGAGAGAGAGGAGAGACCCGCTAACCCGACCCGACACGAACCCGCGAAACTGACCTGCTGTTTTCTTCCATTTCTGGCCACCTCCCCGGCCGAGCAAGGTGTCAAACGGAAGCTTGTGAGCCGGTTGTCCACTCCTAGCCGTCCTTGCTGCCGGAAAATGCGTGGAACGCCGCCTGTGAAGCTCAAAATTTATGTGGGTTTGCGCGGACGATCGCTGCCGATTCTGGCCTTTTTTGGTCGCGCCACCGGCTGGAAAAGCTTTCCCACCTCACCATCTTCCATTCCCGACCAGTCACCGGCCCCGAGGAGGTCGTTTTGCAGCCGACCGATTAACCCAAGGAGCCGCGACTTCATGATCTCGATCCGGCTTCGCCGCCGCGCATGGGAGGAAACTACCGGCACTGTTGGACTCACCTCGATGAGAAGTGTCTAGCCCGAGCTTCCCCACCGCCGTTGGGTGAATTCCGGTCAACGTTAACAGTAGGGGCATTTTGGTAATTTTGCGTATTGAGTGTAATTTCGTAATTTCCAACTTTGAGGATATTTTTGTAATCTGAATTGAGGATAAATTAGTAATTTTATGATGTTGAGGGTAAATTAGTAAATTATGAAATTGAGGGTAGTATAATTTCGGATATGTTATTAGTAAATCACGAATACGGGATTAATACGGTAAGCCGAGAAAATTGAGAGTTTGTAATGTTAGGTCGAACATTTATTTTAAGTGTTATTTTTGCGAGATTAGTTCGAATTATAATTATGGAAAGTAATTATATCATTTCTGTAAAATAGGTGGATCTGGGGACGAGAATCTACCTGTGGACTTGGGTGATAGCCGAGTCTGAAATTATCACTATGAGTGGAATATATTAAAATTATTTGAATTTTATATAGTAAAGCTTGTTTATGAAATGAATATTTAAAGTGCTTTCATTAAATGGTTTTCCGAAATAAATGTTTATTGTGTATAAATATTGTGTTAAATTATATTTATTCATTTATGCTCCGTATCGATTTTAAAATGTAAAAGAGATGATTGATTTCCGAACATGATTTAAAGTGCTTTTATGTGGATTTCGAGCATGATTTTAAGAGTATATGATTTGATCTTGAGCGTGATTTAAAAGTGTATATATGTTGATTTTGACCATGATTTAAAGAGTATATGATGAATCTTGGGCATGAGATATATTGATTTCGAGTATGATTTAAAGTATGATTTAAAGTGTATACATATAATGATTTCGATCATGATTTTAAGTTTTAAGCAAATACTTGTTCCCTCTAGATAAGATGAGATAGTAGGCCTTTGGGGCCCGTCTGAACACACATAGAGGCTTTGGGCCGTGTGTTTGGGCACTTTCGCCCTTTGGGGGCATATGCATGCAGACAGATATTGAGATATGAGACCGGGTGGTCCGGACACGATGTCGCAAGATAGCGCATCATAGCACGTCCGTTGAGATCCGGGGTATGAGTTATGCTGATAAGCATGAGATGGTACGTCCTTTCATCTATCCGTGTAGCTCCAGGCATGATGGTACTCAGATAGTACATCATTGCCGTCCGTTGAGGTTCGGATATGACTAAATTATCCCCTGGATATTTGTTTAAGGATATTTGTTTTACTTAATATTTGATATTTCAACACGAGATGATATTTCAATATAAGATGGTATTTTAATATGAGATGTTTTTTCTTGATTTTGTGGCAGTATGAAAATATATTTATGTTCAAAATATGATTGAAATGAAAGAAGTTTTTTACATGAAAATATATTTGTTTGAGAAAAGTAATTATACAAGTGATGCACTTATTTTTGTAATTATTTTATGTTTTAAAAACTACTACCACTCACTGAGCTCACTGAGTTTTATACTCATTCCATTTTATTATATTTTCCCCCCTAAGAGATTACAGGTACAACAGTTAACCCAACAGCTGTTCATAGTTGGAGTCGTTTGGGCCACCGAGGTTGTTTGAGGCTATAGACTAATTATTTCTTTTGGTTAATGTATAATTATCATGTTTTGGAATTATATTAGGGATGTGATATAAGAATTAAGAAACGTGTGTAATATTGGATATGTTACCGGATGAGATTGGGTTGATGTAGTCGATATATAGTAAATGATTTGGGAGTGCTTGTGTTGTAATTGCAGGTTTGGGAATGTTATATGTTTAAGGGAGGTTCTGCCAAAATTTCGGTAGAATTCTCATTAATAAGATGATTTTAATATTTGAGTTCAGTTTCTTAAGATAGGTCGCCTCTAGGAATGGGGCGGGTCATCTCATTATTTTCTTCATGTTTTATACATTTATGCAAGCTTCAATGAGTGAAATCTTTTGAATGTTATCAATGTTTAATTACATGCTAACCTTTTGCCTTTGTTCAATTAAAAAAGAACAAAAAAATACGGTGGAAAAGAAAAGAAAAAGAAAAAGAAAATATGTACATATAAAAGTCTCTCTCTCTCTCTCTCTTTTTAATTATTATTACAATTATCTATTCCTACCCATTAACAGGAGGAGAATTAAAGTTCTAATAAGTCCAATACTATGACTTGGATTCAAAGCTGACCTTATATATGCTCAATCTTCATAATCTTTATTAGCATCTTTTTTTTATTGGTTGGAATAGAGATTTAATGAAAAAAATATGCAAAAGTATCAAATGAAATTTAAAATTAATGTAGCGAATAAACGAAAAAACTCAAATATTTGCCATTTATATTTATACATGACGCATCACATACGTCATTCAATTAATAAAAATTAATGGTAGCTAATGAGAGAAAAAAATGAGGAGAGAATTTATTTCGTATCCTATAATTTAGATTAGGACCATCTACTTATTTTTTTCTCTCCTTAACCTTTATAATTTTGTGGAAAAAGCTAGTTAGACTATAGCAAAAGTGAAAAGACAAATAAAAAACTTAATTTTAGTCATTTGTTAAACAAAGAGAGGTAATGAGAGTAAATATATATATATATATATATATATATATATATATATATATATATGCATTATTAATAAGGCTTTCACCTAGTGGGAGAGTCCTTATTCTCAAAATCTCACACATTGCAAGAGAAAGAGTTAGAGTCTCTAAAAAAGCAAGTATAAAGATTTAATTTCCTTTCTCAACTATGAAATAATTGAGTTAAGATAGTATTTTCCCGAGTGTACGAAATGTGAGTGGAGTATATATATCTCGAATATTAGCGAGGGTTAAAATGTAAACAGCGCTTCATAAAATCAATATAAATTTTCATAAGATCAATCATGTCATGAATTATAAGTTTGAGCAATAATCTCATATATATATATATATATATATATATATATATATATATATATATATATATATTTATGATTAAAAAAAATTAATACAATCCCGAGTGTACGAAATGTGAGTGGAGTATATATATCTCGAATATTAGCGAGGGTTAAAATGTAAACAATGCTTCATAAAATCAATATAAATTTTCATAAGATCAATCATGTCATGAATTATAAGTTTGAGCAATAATCTCATATATATATATATATATATATATATATATATATATATATATATATATTTATGATTAAAAAAAATTAATACAATTGTTAAAAATTGTTTTAAATTTAATAATCTTATAAATCTCAATAGTTGAGTCTGACTGCTATGTGTCACCCATTTATTTTCTGTACTATTTCAACGAGGATATAAAAACTACATTTGAGAATCTTATGGAATGTATACGTGTACTATTCATGGTATCCATTTCCTCTTTTATCTCTTGATTTGTTTGCAAGCGCACACAGCACAACACCGATCTAATGCAGATGCACTCACCTTTACCAAAATTTTGGGCATGATAACCAAAAATCTTATAGCTGTTAGCACAGATACAGTGATTGAGAAGATATCTTAAGTGGTTTTGGAGCAATGCTTCCTTTTCGTTCACTCATCATTAGATTGTGACATTAAATGGCAATTCTATTTTCATGTATCTCATCCATTGATCTCTTGGATCAGCAGTGACTACACAGTAAATAATTCAAGAGCTTCATTCTTGTCAATCTCCTTAACGCCACTCCACTTCACCCTATTCGTGGTGTTGGCGCTGGGGCCGTTATTGTTATACCCAAAGAATCTAAAGCCTTGAAAAAGCATATGAGTGCCGTTGTCCCATGGCAAGTATCCCTCTGGATCAATAAAAATCACCTAGATTATTTTCTATGAAAACAGTGGTAGCTTACGGTCCCGATGGTCGGCTGAAGAATGTTTTGATCTTAAATCTATCTTCTCATAGCGTCTTATTTCTAATTGGTTCTCTTCGATAATGTCCACAGTTTTCTGAAGAGCAACCATACCCAATTGCAGCAATTCCATGCAATCCATCGAGTCATATATTACTCGCATTGGCTAACTCTTTGTGCATTGAGTCAGCTACGTCGTACAAATTTCGCAAGCGCCCCACGGGACCTTAAGACCGCGGCTTTTATAACTTCCATGTGGTCAGATGTATTTGCTCTGTTTAGAGTTTCGATGCATAGATCCGTGAAACCGTTAGTGCACATAATTGTGGCTCCTTGCGGTGATTTTTTTGGCTTCCCAATTGGCATTGTTTTCATGTTAATTTAGTGGCCACCGCAACAATGACTAAGATGATGGAACCCGCCATAAGCAAAGCAGAAAACGCTAAGATAATTAACTTTCGAAGATATTCATTCTATTTTTTCCAGTTTCAATTCATTTGACTTTCCTTTATTCTCTTTCTTGTTTCCCCATAAAACGCAAGTCCGGCCAGAGACAAAAAAAAAAAAAAAAGGCGAAATACACGGACTTCATTGATGTGCTATTAATGGTATATAATAGAGGTAAGAGGAAAAATTTTATAGCATCCAAAAACCTCACAATTGAGAGTATTTACAAGTGAAGCATTTAAGAAATTTGAGAGAGTTTCTGCTTAAGTATTCTAGTGAGTATACAATTGAGTGTATTGGGGTATTGAGTTTTGAGAGTTTTTCTTAATTTTGTAAATTTTCATTTAATAGTAAAATTATCTTCTATCTTTTGCCTATAGACGTAAGTTTTCCGCCGAACTACATAAATTATTGTGTCATTTTTTCTTTACATTTTGTTTACATTATATTTATATTTCTCTAGAAGTTACAGTTACCATAATATTAGTTATTGCTCAACCCGCACTTCCGCAACAATATTCACCCCATACCATTGAATCCCATGTAAACTCCGTTTATTATTTTCCCTTTTTCACATAAGTATCTTCTTCATGTGTATAAACCACACACATGTACTCTGCCTTAATAACCATCTAAATTAAGGAGCTATTTTTTTTTTCAAAATTAAGGACCAATTAATCACCGGGTTTATGAGATTCTAAAGTCTAGCTAGCACTTATAGCCTTTGCTCCATTATCCTTATAAGGTCATTTGATATAGTGACATAGTTTTATGATTTCAAATATATATATAATCATTTTAGGTGTGGATGGTTGGCGTCCTCATTTTTTTTTAATGCGGGCATGCTATAAAGCTATGTAGTTTAATAGAGTTAATTTTCAATACATTATAAAACTATTTAGTTTAATAGCATTAAAAATCTAATCCTATTAAGAACAACATTGCATTAAAAAAATGAGGGCGGTTGTACTAGAGAAAAATTATAATTATATATATATAGACAACACAAGGTTCATACACAGTACTAAGATCGGGATCTCAGATCTTGTGCTCTAAAGGGATGGAGGGAGAAGTGAAGGGATAAAATCATATGTTTCCTAATTTTTCAATTAAAATCTTTTTAGACTGATCTCATACAATATATAAGAATTAAGTAATCTAGAAATTCATACATTTGATGATCTGAGAAGACAAACAATTGAGAGTTGTAGATCCATCTCCAAATGATCTTCCAAGCTATGATTTAAGATCGATCAACACTAGACGTGTGGGCGTCTGTTTCACCACTCCCAATTGCAACTGGCATCTCTTAAATGTCTTCTATATTAATTTCAAAAACTCTTGAAATCTATTCTCATATGTTTTTAAGAGAAAAATACCCCTTTTATAATATCTTATGAAAAATCCTAGTATATTAGGATTATGATTCCTCTTTTAATTTAAATATTTAAATTAAATATTATCTCTCCACTTACGTAAAAGTGGAGAGAATGTGTAACTAACTAGGGGAAGACCTTGTAAAATATCACAAGCCTCATTTTACACTTGAATATAACATAATAGGTCTTAACAAATATTATAATTATGATTTTCTGCTAATACGCTAATTTTCTTGCTTTTTGGTCCAGTGATGGTGTTGATTCAAATGAGCTAACCCGGTGATCATTTGGGAACATACAATAGTGGCTACAATAATTAAATTTATAATTAAACAAATATAATTATTTAATTTCAATTCTACTCCACTATAAGATCGGAACTGACCTCCATAATTGTATGCTCGAATAATAATTCGCTCAAGCCACATTGATTTCTTTACTGCACAATCTTTTGTACCGCATTGTTAATTTAAATTGATATCTTAACTGTCCAATCAATTTAATTACATCTTGTTCCTTGATACTTACTAGTTTTCTCTAATGATCATTTTCAACATACTTATTTATGTTGACGCACTTTGGGCAGAGAATTCTATGATCAAGTACTGAAAACCCATCATGAGATGTGTCGTACAAATGTTGTATTGTTAATCTATAATTTCAATACTTGTAATTGCTCCCACTAAGATACCGGGTAATCTTGACTACATGTGTTGTCGTACTCATTGGTAACTCAAATGCAATAACAACTATAATCATAAAATTATAACTAACTCATGATTAAGATTATAGTAAATCAATGCCTATGAGATTTAATAAGTCTGACAGTTATTACTAGGTTAATTTAAATCTCATATGTGATTCAGTTCTATATAGTCATACTACATCAATAAATTTACACATGATTAAGACAAATCACTCAATGAATTTATTATAGTCTATACCTAAATTAAGTGCCCGACTTTATTTATCAACTGCGAACTTAATTTATTTAATCATAAGATAACTTGTATTTATGTCTTCTGCGAATCCACATGGTGATCGCACAAATACATATAATATGATTAAATGGACTTTACTCAAAATGTTAATGCAATAAAGATACATGAATAAAATATCTCATTTATTTTATTAATCATAAATATATTTATTACAATAAATATATAAATATGCTTTAAAGAACATATTTTTCCAACAAGAAAATAATACAACTGAGGGGAGAGATCCGGTCTCTATGCCTTAGAGGAACGTATCAGTTTTTAAAAGCAGATATGATATACAAGATCAGTCTGCAGATCATGCATAAACTTTAAACTTTAAAAATTAAAGATCATACGCCCTTAGATCTATGCTTTAGTGTAAACTACAACAAATAAATAAAAGCTTTAAATAAATTACAGAAATTTAAAAACTTTAAATTAATTTAAATTAAATTTTTACATTTAAATAAAAGCTTAAAAGCTTTAAAGGAAATGATTACAGAGAAAGAAAGAAAGGAAAATCAGAAGATAGGAAAATTTCCTCAAAGTCTTCTATTCATTTCCCAGAGAGAAGAGAAGAAGAAGAGAGAGAAAGGGAGATAATTACAAGAGAGAGAAGTGAAATTGAAAATATGAGGAATCTAGGTCTTCCTTCAGATTAAATATAAAAAATCTTTAAATGTAGACTGTACACTGTAGTGAGTCTGTAGCAATTAAACTGTAGCAATTAAACTGTAGCAGAACTGTACACTGTAGCGGGTCTATAGCTTTATACTAAGGCTTTACCAATACAAATATAGAATACAAGAATAAATACAAATACAAATATAATTGTATGAATAAAAATGTACAAATATAATTGTAGCTTTGTAGCTTTACAAATACAAATATTACTGATATAAATACAAAAAAGTACAAATACAGGTAAATGTAAAAATTGAAAATATTTTTTTTTTTTACATATAAATACAAATAAGCTCAAAGTCTTTAAGAACGCTTTATTGGAGGAAGAATTCTAAAGCAATTATCTTCGTTATCGTCTCTAAGATTAATGAAAGGCTCTTCATCATCTTGATCAGGAGACTATGTAACAGATGATTCTGATCTAGAGGAGATGAGCTGTTCCATGACTTTGAAATACTCATCTTCAGTCTTGGCACTAGGTAAAAGGGATTGTGCCCTTGAACGTTGAGCCAAGAAAGTGCTTTAGGCCTTTAAATCTTCAATGCTAGGCTTTATGAGGCCTTTTGAATAGAGTCATTTATAAATGATGTCTTTAGACAGTTTTGACTTCTCATCAAATTTAGACCACCATTTAACTTTAAAAATTCTTTTTAGGATTAATTGGGATTCTTGGGTGTGATAATGAAGGTTCCACATCCAGACCTAAGGAAGAAAGAAATTTGTACAAAAACAGAGAAAATGAGGAAACTTCTTCTCAGACTCTGAAGGAATATAATGAGTTTTAAACATATTTAAACAGTTTATGGAGTTAGGGGTTAAAATATCAGGGTTCGGACCAAAATAGTTCCACTATTGTTGGAACCAATTTGGAAGGCTTTGTATGGTTATTTTTGAATTAAAGAAAAATAACAAAGAATGAGTTTTTTTAGGGTTTTCTATGAAGAAGGTGTTAAACCGAGATTGTTGGTGATCCTAATAAGAAAAGGACAAGCAGTGGTTTAAACGTCTTTGAAAATTGGCGGGAAAAACTTTAGGTTTATAGAGTTGATCATCCTACTGTTTTCGGCTCAAAACCTTTAAATGGTAGCCGTAGAGTAGGTTGGCTCAGAATAAGACTCACTAAGGAAGAAGTGTTTAAACTTGACTGATTCAGTGAACTCTAAAATTCTTTGGTAATAAGGCTGGGGTTTGATAAATCCCAAGGTTTAAAAAACCAGCCTTTAAGAAAAATCTTTGTAATAGCTTGAAAAAGATCAGAATTATAAAACTCATCTTCTATGGATAAAACATTTTGATGATAGGCTTTATTAAACCAATCCGAAGATTTTTGTGAAAGCTTTGATTGTGAAACCACAATCTGAGAAAATGAGCTTTCACTGGAAACAACTGCTTTAGAAGAAGAAGGTTTTATAATTTCTTTAGATAGGTTTTTGCTTTCTCAAGAACTTGATAAAAAGCTTTGCTTTGAGAAAAACTTTGTAAAGCGAGCATGAGCTTAGGGGATATGGAAATTGATTGCATCCATTCTTTTACCTGCTCATCAGAGCTAATGGCTTTAGATTGGGATTCTTGATCTTCTACCATATCAATCCAGGATTTGATTGGCATTGCAGAAGAGAGCAATTTGTCTTTAGAGGGGTTGGAATAGATTCTATAGAGTCTTTAAGAGGAGCTTTACCCTTGTCTTTCTTCTTTAGAGGCATTATCTATTTTGCAAAAATTCTCTGGTTAGAAAATCAGAAATAGAATTTGTATCACCTTTAATAAATTCAATATCAAAATCAAAAACACTTAAAATAGCTTACCAACTTGCAAAAATTTGTTTAGATGTAATGTTTTGATTTTTCTAAAACATGTTTTACAGCTTTGTAATCAATTCTAAGTAAAAATTTTTGATTTAATAAATCACTTTGAAATTTGGATATACATTAAATAATAGAAAGAATTTCTTTTTGGATACTAGAATAATTTCTTTGGTAATCATTCCACTGTGCAGAAATATATTGTACTATATATTCTTTATTATTCTCAACTTATTTTAAAATTTCTCCATATCCTAAATTTGAGGCATCAGTCTCAACAATTTTAGGTAATGTAGGATTAGCTAAAAATAAACATGGTATTTATTTTACAGTATTCTTTATTAATTTTACAACTTTAGTGTGCTCATCTGTCCATGCAACAGGATTCTTTGTTAGTCTGTCATGCAAAGATTTAGACATCCTATTAATGTTACGGCTGAAATCATGCGCATAATTTAAACTACTAAGAAATCTTTACAGTTGGCTTTTGTCAAGAATCTTATCGGCAAACTTATCAGTAAATACAAGAGATCTCTCAATAGGAGTAATAGTTTATTTGGAAATGTAATGTCCTAGGAACCTGATTTTAGTTTGAAATAAAGAAACTTTAGAACTTGAAACAGTAAGACCAACTTTTTTAGTGGCATAATAAAAAGTCTTTAAATATTTGAAATGTTGATCAATTTTTTGAGAAATGATCAAAATATCATCAATATAAACAATACAGAATTCGGAATAAGGATTATAAATTTCATTCATAATCCTTTAGAATTCTGAGGGCGCATTTTTTAGTCCAAAAGGCATAACTGTCCATTTATATTGGCCAAAAGGAACAGTGAATGCAGTTTTATACCTATCTTTAAGGTGAATCTGAATTTGCCAAAATCCAGACTTCATATCAAATTTTGAAAAAATGAATGCATAATGTAATTTTTGAAGTAAATCTTTTTTATTAGGTATTAGATACCTAATCCATTTTAAAGCTTTATTAAGATAGTTGTAATTTATGACAAGTCTCGGTGTGCCTCTTTCTATTTTAAAATTCTTGTTGACATAGAAAACAGCACATGATCATGGAGATCTGAACTTAATAATAAGTCATTTAGACTCAAAATCTTTGATTTTATTCCTACAATGTTATTCCAAGTCCATGTTCATTTGGATTGGACGAGCTTTAGTAAGAATTTTCTTTTCATCAAACGAATTTTCATATGGTAAATCTACCAAATGTTACTTTTTATCCCAAAAGGCAGTTGGTAAATCATCACATATTTCTCTTTCAATGAAGGTTTTGAAATCAGAAATTTTTTGTTTTATGAAATCATTCTGAAGTTGGTCTTCAATTCTTAGTAAATTTGAATCCTTTTTTAAACAAATCAAATCATTTTGTTTTGTTTTAAGAAGGGTATTGATGTGATTCTGATAAACAGAACATGCTTTAACAATATTTAAATTCCTTGTTTTAGGCTTTTCAATGAAAGAGAAAACAAATTTTTTATTCTTTGCTTTAAAGGATATACTATCATAATTGATAGTATAAGGAGTAATAAGATTTATAAACGGGGTTCTTAATATGACAGTATGATATATATCATTTGTTAGGAGAAATGAAGTTTTAAATTCAAAATCACCGTTATAAAGGGCAATGGTGTCAATTTCAAAATCCTTGGAGAAAATTATAGTGGTTTTAATTAAATATTTTTGTGTGGTGATTTGCTTTAAAACAAATAGAAAATCATCGGGTACAGACGCGATGTTTTCAAGACTTTGCTTATTTTTATCATTATCATCAAATTCTGGTTTTTTATCAGAATCTTTTTGAAGTTGTCTTTGTAAAAGAAGTTGAATTGTTTCATAATCATTCTTCTGTTTTTCTTTCAACTCTTTTATTTTAAATTTAATGTCATTGATCTCTTTTTAAAGATCTTAGATATTAGAAGTTGTTTTCTTTATTTTCTTTTTATCTAAAATTTCAGTAAGATAATAAGTATTCCTTTTAATAATAGAGACTTTGAAAGTTTCAGCTTTATCTTTTACTTCTAAGGACTTTAGAAGTTCATAAAGATATTCTCTTTGAAGAGTTAGATCATAAATGTGTTTGACTAATTCAAGGAAAGTTTCTTGATCTTTTGTCAACAAGTTGACTTTCTTGAAATATGATTCGGTACTAGTAGAACTACTGCTTTCTGACTCAGAATCAGAGTCAACTAGTTCATCAATTTGAAAAGGCTTACTGTCTCCTGTCATAGAAGTCTTAAAGTCTGATGACTCAATGAGCAAAAGGGCTAATTTAGAGAGTACTTGTTCATCCAGGTCAAGCTCATGAGGCTTTTTGCTCATACGGTAAAATTTTACAGTATGGATTTTTTTACCACATTTGAAACAAGTAGCCTCTTTATAATTAAAAGGGCCAATAGGTTTGGTTTTACCTTTAGATAAGTTTTTCTTCTTATAAAGCTTTGAAGGCTTCTTATAAGAAAGTTCTCTAGAATCTTGAAAATGTTTTTTATACTTCTTAAATTTGTAATATTTTTTGTAAGGTTTGGAAGAGCACTTACCATCACAATCTTTAAAAGTAGAGGCCCCTTTCATAATTGAACTGCTTATAGAAGCTGCCTAATTCTTGCTTATATTTTCTAAGCTCCCACTTTAATCTTTTCTAGAGTTTTAAATCTTGACAAATCTTTAGACCTTCCTTATTGACAAAGCTAACAAGTTCACCATAGGTGAGCTTGTCATAAGGGATCTGGTTGTCATATAAGGCTTTAATAGAGTTTCTAACTTTTTCACCCAAGAGGTTTGGTAACTCTGCAAGGAACTTTTCTTTCCAAGTAACACGATTTGCATTATCTCTCAAAAAGAGTCTGGTGAAAAAAATAGATTTATAATTTTGGAAATCACTAAGTTTCCTACATCTCAAGTTATGTAGTAACTCAGCATTTTTATCTCTTAGGTGAGAAGGGTCACCTATGAAATGAAGAGAGATAGTTAGAATCAAGGTGGCTACTGTATCTTGAATTAGATCATTTAATTCATCACAGATGAGGGCTCCATTCTCTTCTGTTTAAATAGCATTTAGAATGTTTAAGTGTTGCTGTTTGGTAAAAAGATGATCCCACCAACCTTTAAGCTAACCAGTAAACCCAGCAATAGGGATTTCTGCAATGGCTTTGTCAGAAGTTACTGATTAGGTTTTATAGGCATTGGCTGCCATAGTCATTTGTTGCAACAATCCAAGAATGTTGTGTTCAGCAATTTCATCTATATTCCATTCATAAACAGAAGATGCATTAAACCTATATTGATTTAAAGCACTTGGTCTGTTGTCTATAGTCAAATCTGGTGGAGATTTGACTGTTGGAAAGGCTAATTCCCAATGGATTTTGTTGGCTTTAGAAAGAAATTCTTCCTTAAATATATCTGAAGAGGCTATAGAAGTCTGCTCATAATCTAGTACACTAATTTTGCTAGATTGGGTACTATCAGGAGCAATTTGAACTTTATTAGAGGAAAAAGAAACTTCTATCCTATCTAGTTAGTCACGAATGGCTTTAGCAAATTATGATTTTGAATCATGAATAAGCTTTTGACTATATTTCAAAACCTGAAAAGGCTTGAAAATAAGTTCTTTAAAATTTTTCTCACAATCAAATTTTGTTGATTTTAAAGAAGAAGATGGAACAGTGGAAACAGTTATGATCGACTTTTGAAATTGGCTTTCTAGCTAGTCAACTATTTTCCTATTGTATTTAGATTAGCATCACATAAATTATTCTATTGGATGATGCTATCTAAATTAGTCTTAGAATTATTTGGCTTATGAATTTTATATGGTGAGGCTTTAATTTGAATAGGAGGGTCACTATGATCAATGGTTATACTCCTGAGAGGTGGATGTTCTGCTTCTACAGTCATATCACTATCAGAAAGGCTCCATTCAGGAATCTTTTTTCTGACAACAATAGGGTTTGATTCTTTAAATGGATAATCAATGTGATTTTCATAAGCATACATCTCAAACCAATCAAAAAACAAAATATAAACTTTATGCAGATTTACAAATTTATAATAAACTTCTTGAATTTTTTTTCTTTGGTCAAAAAGTTTTTAAAAAATCAAAGTCTTTTTATCTTTACCATCTGAATACTGAGTCACATTTTGTAACTCTGTATTAGGCTTAAGTTGTTTTGAAACCACTGGTTCAGTGGCTCCTTCAAAAATCCATTCATCAGGAAGATTTACATCTTTCCATTAGATAAGCTTTGGAATAACTGTATTTTTTTTAGACAAGTCAGTCTGCAAGAGAAGAGTTTCATATATTTTTTACTATTATTTATGTTGTGCATTAAATGCAGAATGCATGGCTTTCTATGAGATTTTAAAAATTAATGCAACAGGAATTGATCGTTCACCCACATGATAATTATGAGTTTTAATTTAAAGAATCATTCTCCTTAAAATATTTTTATCTTTAAGGAAAACTGTTATGTTTGGATAATAGCTGAAGGAAATGGGACCTTTACAGAAACTTGATTCAAAGCTATTGAATATAGAATCATCAAAGGAGATGAATCTCCCATCTATGAGGACAGCCAAGATTAAAGTATTCAAACCTTCTTTAGTTAATGGTTTTCTTCCAACTTGAATTAAACTAATGTGAATATAATTAAAATTCTTTTCTTTTAATCGCTTTAAAGATTATTCTGAAAACAATTGAATTGTTTCAAAGGGCTTAGAAAGAGTTATGTCTTATTCTTCAGTTTTAATGACATAGTAATTCTTTAAGAAATTAAGTTTTTTAGTTTTATATATCATGTCTTTAGAAATATTTGGAAATTCTCTACAATCAATGGATGTATTAAAATCTTCAATTATGAATTCTTCTGAATTTATAACATACTTTGAATTACTAGTTCTCCCGGAGAAAGAGTTAGAAAAGGATGATTCTCACACACACACATATATATATATATAAACACACTCTCACAGACAATTCTTCTCAAGTGAGAACATACTCACTTTGTTAAAGTGATAATGTCACTAAAATATAAAAACACAAATTTTAATACATTGAAAATTATTTTTTAAAATTTTTTTATTGGCTTTGTCACTTTAACAAAATGAAAATGTTTTCACTAAAGAATGATTAATAATTATATATATACACTTAGGTGTAGACGCCTTTATTTATTTTCATGCAGATACATTATTAAGTTATATAGTTTTATAGTTAATTGAACACTAACTCTACTAAGTCATATAGTTTAGTAGTGAATTAAATATATTTTAATTGATCATTGACTTTATTAAACTATATGGATTAATAGTGAATTGAACATTGACTCTATCAAGCAATAGACCTAATAGTGTTTTCACATAAAAAAAATGAAAAAATATATATATATTATTATTATTATAAAACTCCCAGTCTCTATGTTAAGACTTCTTTTTACAGCATGTCAAAATATGTTAATAATTCTTCTTGCTTCGGGTTTCTTTTAATCATTCTTGTAAATCATTTTCTCATCTCCTACTTTCTATATGATAGGTTTTTCTTAGAATTGTGACAATCTAACAAGATTTAGGCTTTTTCTATAAGTTTCATTATTTTACCTCAACCCCTTTTGGATTCAAAGCTTTTGAGTTCCAATTCCAAAAAAATATAGGTTGTAAATTGGTGTTGCAGAAAATCTGTTACTATTTCAATTAGTTGAAGACAATACTAGAGGCAAAATTGTTATTAAAAAAAAAAAAAACTTGAGTAGTATTCCTAAGAGGTTGATGTATGATGTACTTTTTATAATTTTTTAATTTAAAAACCCATAATTTTTTTTTAGAAACGACAGTATTTGTTGCCGTTTTTATAAGTCCTACTTTCGCTCCTTTGTTATAATCTCTCTCCCTAGCCCACCCTCTTTCTCATCCCTACCATTGATGTACAGCAACTCTCTCATCTCTCAGCCTTCCATACAAAGTCATGTACTCCCAATAAGCCCTCTGGCTCTTATCATTTTTCTTATTTCCTTCATCCTGCCATTAGTTCTTACACTCCAAAAACATTTCATCCACCAAACAGATTGGTTGCTTCTCTATCATCTCTTCTGCTACTTCTGATTCTACCTTCATCACTGCATACTCCTCTTCCTTCACATTCGTCTTCAACTAATCCGAAACATCAACACTTGAAGCAATCTTCCCTTTATGAACTTGGTCATCAATTAGGCTATTCTCAAAATCATATCTCAATATCTGTCTGCATATATATGCCCCCAAAAGGCAAAAGCGCCCAAGCACATGGCCCAAAAATTTTATGTTTGTTCAGATGGACCCCAAAGGCCTACGATCTCATCTTATCTCATCTAATAATATCTGTATCTCATATCTCATCTCTGATTTCTAGAGGGAATGAGTATTTGCTTCATGATTTTTCATAACTTATATACATATATATACACTTTAAATCATGCTCGAAGTTAAGATATATACACTTTAAATCATGCTCGAAATCAATCATCTCTTTTACAAATTCAAAATTGATACGGAACATGAATATATATGGCTTAACAAATTATTCGTACGTATAAAACATGCATTTCAGAGAACCATTAAATGAAAACAATTAAAATACTTATTTCACTAATAAGCTTTACTATATAAAAATAAAACGTACACAAATAGGTTTAATATATACCACTCACAATGATAAAACTCAGACTCGGCTATCGCCCAAGTTCGCAAGTAGATTTTCGCCTACAGATCCACCTATGTTAAAGAAATTATATAAATACTTCCCATATTTATAATTCGAACTAATATCACAAAAATAAAGCTTAAAGTAAACATTCGTCCATATATCTCAACTTTCAAGTCTCTTAGTTTACTGTATTAACTACATATTCGTAATTTATTAATAAAATCCAAAATTATACTTGTCGACAACCCTCAAATTCGTAAATATACAAAATATTAAATTTTTGGAATTACTTAAGCACCTAGAACATTCAAAAATTATGAAATTGCACTGAATTGTAAATTTACCAAAATACCCTTCATGGGTCAACGGAAGTCAACAGAAACCAACGGCGGTCGAGATGGTCGGACGAGCTCCTGCTGGCTGCCCTGAGTCCAAAGGTGGTGGTGGTGAGCTTCGACCCGCGACGGTAGCGCTGGATCAAGCCTTCTTAGCCGCGGCTCTTCAGGTAGTCAATCGGCGGCAAATCATCTTTCTCGGTGGCGGTGGTTGGTCGGGAAAGGAAGATGGTGAGGTGGGGAACCTTTTCCAACCAATGGTGTGGCCAAAGACGGACGGAATCGGCAGCGCTCGCACGTGACAAACCCGTGGAGTTTTGAGCTTCGCTAGCAGCATTCCGAGCGGTTTCCAACAGCACCGACATTTGAAGGTTGACAGCCGGTTCACAAGCTTCCGTTTGATACCTTGCTCGACCAGTAAGGTGGCCAGAAAAGAAAGTTAACGGCCAACCTCCCAACCTCAAGTGTAACACAAGAGGGCACTCATGGTGTGGAGATCATCCTAAAACCAAGCCAGAGCCGCGATGAAACTCGCGGGTAGGCCAAGACTCTTGGCAAGTCTAAGGCCGCTTCGATAGATGCTTTGGAGCCTCGCATGGCTACGCTTGAAACCACAATGTCTGCCGCTCAGGACACCCTCGAAACTTTAGAGGAAAGGGTGGACGGTCTCGAGGGTGAATACGCCGACTTCACAATGGCAACGAAGGCTCTCATTCAAGACCAAGCCAACACCCTTCGAGGGGAATTTCAAGTATTTCATGAGGAGTTAATGAAACTCCGTAGCTTCGTGCAAGATGAGCTGCGCGCTGTCCGTGCGGAAGTGGAGGAAGTACGCTCGGACTGGGCATAGCACAAGCGCACACTCTCCTCTAGCACAAACTCAACAAGCACAAGTGATGCGCAAGGGTCAAAAATTCGGGTCAGATTCCTCTCTCCCTCTCAGTGTTGCTCTTTTGTGTTCTCCCCATTTCCCTTCTCCTTATACATACATAATAACAAATATACCCCCTTTTATTTTAAATAATAGCATACATAATCAACAAAAATGCATATGTTATATGAATAACCATAATGCCACCAAGTTTCACCACATGATCAACAAATTTGGGTAAGTTTAGGATTGAAGTTGAACAGCTATATTTTTTATACTACAGTACTAAAGCGTTTGGTAAATAGTAACTGCTATAGTTTTTAAGCTATATTAACTATATTAATATAAATTTTCATTTGTATGATGTAAAATCTATTATGTTTTTAATAATTTTATTAAAATTATTATCTAAAATTATATTTACTAATGTTATTAACTTTTATTTTATAATTATAATTTTTTAAAAATAATTATATCTTTTAAGTTAGAGCACCTCAATATCAAACATGCTCTTAGTGTACCTAATGCATGGAATGAAAGTAAAACCAAAGGCAGGAGCACGGATTCTGACATAATACGTAGAGCCTTTAAATCTGGAAAATTAATAGATCGTTAGCAGGCGTTGGGGACGAGAAAGGATACTGTTGAGAGCCGGACACAAAAGCAAAATCGAATCTCTTATCTTTAATTGAGCCTAGTCGCTCCAAATCTGATTTAACCATCAAATGAATCCCATTATCATTAAAGAACTACGAACTAGCAATCACAGGCCCGACAGTACCAGAGCCTCCAAGAAGAGCTTTGTCTCCCTTCTTGATAAGACCCTCGTTGCTCAAATCTTGAAATAGCAAATTCAAGAACTCAACATTTGTAAAACCCGAATCATAATCATCAACATCAATATTGAGGAAAGAAGCTGAAGATCCTCTAACAGTGGACCTAATGCATGGCAATGAAAGTAAAACCAAAGGCAGGAGCACGGATTGTGACATAACACGTAGAGCCTTTAAATCTGGAAAATTAACAGATCGTTAGCAGGCGTTGGGGACGAGAAAGGATACTGTTGAGAGCGTGTTGGATAAGTGGAGTATGTGTTGGGCACGAGCGGATCAGATTGAGTGCTGCTAAAGGACGAAAAAGGAAATAATCAGCACTCATTGCATTAACTTTACTGTTTTTTTATTTTATTTTATTAATTATCACGAGTCACACAACAAAAAGAAAAAAAAAAAAAAAACAAGTTTGTCTTCCTTCTTTCGGTATTTTGTTTGTTTAGCAGTAGTCTTTATCTAAAGTCTTTTTGTTAATTTCGTTGACTTTTTCTCTCTAAAACACATGAATGAGTGAGTTTTAAACGTCAACCAAGTTCAAACATAGACAATCAGCACTATAAGAACTTATGCAACAAACGCCAGATTAACTCTTTATCTCTATATATTATAGCTATTATTATTATTTTTTTTTTGGTAAACTATTTAGAAGCATTTCTAATTCTAATAAAAAGCAATTTGGTTTTAATTAATTTCTTTAGAAATATATTTATTAGGAGGTTTGTTTTCATGTGTTCATTATTCAGCTTCCACATGTTTAGCAACCTTTAATCAGATCCAATCTTTTGAATGTTATCTATGTTTTCATGGGGTCAAATAAAAAATAACAAGAATACGGTGGAAAAGAAAAAATGATATAAAAGTCATCTTTTTTTTTTTTTCAAATATAGTTGTTGATCTCTATCCATTAATAAGAGGGGAATTAAATCCTAACACCAACTTTAATTTATTAGTTGTAGGACTGGAACTTTCCTAGTATCAAACCGAAAATTTAGAATTAATGTAGAAAATTATAAATACTAAAAAAAGCTCAATATTTACCAGTGATATTTATGTATGAAACATATCATTAGATTAATATATGATAGCCAATGAGAGAAAAAATAAGGAGATAATTCAAATCCTAAAGATAATTTCTGCAGTTCTAATTAAAATCATAAGCTATTATTAATATTATTATAAATTTAATAATATTAGAGATTATAATATTTGAGTCTTAATTACGATACGGTTGATAACAAAATTTTCTTTGTATATTTGTGTTTAATTTGGTTGGAAAGAAAACTAGGGAGGTTGCGGAGAAGAACACGGATTCATGTTGCGTATTTTAATTTGTTTCAAGGAATATTTTATAATTTATTTTACAAAAGGCAGAGAACCCCTAAAAATTGTTTCCTATTACATGACTAATTTGTGTCATTTGTATTTTATATTTTCTGACTGTGTTTCCATAATATAATTGCCGAACACGTAATTCATCCAGATTTTGAAAACAAAAATCAAATGGGCTCCATAAAACACTACCGAACATGCAGGCCATAGGGATTGTATGTATATTCTTCATGGATCTTAGGGATTGACAACACAATATGGACCTAATGCACATACACTCTGCTTTGCTAGAATTTTAGGCACGATAACTAAAATGGTCAAAACAGGAGTCAACATCTAAGTAGTGATTGGGAAGGGAAATTTACATAAATAACCCCAAATATTTTCTATTTTTCATAAATAACCAGTCGAAAATTTAGCTATCATAATTAGCCAAACTCAAACTTTTAGGACAAAATTACCCCGGTATCGTAACTGGCCAAAATTCTGTCACAGTGAACTCGACGAACTCGAAGAACGATCTGAGACTGACTAATCGGAAATCTGTAAGTGAGATTTTTTTTTTTTTTTCTGAATTTCTTGCTACCGAGGTGCGGTGCCGCCTGATGGCAACACCGCGCCATCGGCCCATCGCGCCAGATTCTGGCCCGATGGCACCATGCCATCGCACCACCAGTTTGGTGCGACGGGCATCCGTCGCACCACGTTCCAAATTCTGGATGTTGGTGCGACATGCAGCCCGTTGCACAACTTTTTTGTGCGACGGGTTGCATGTCGCACCAAATTCTTGGGGTTGTAATTTCTGGAATTTGGTGCAACGGTATGCCTGTCGAATAATTTTGGTGCGACAGGTATGTAATATTTTCTGAAATTTTGATAGATTTTTTTTTAATTTTTAAATTATATAATTGTAATTTAATAATGTTATATTTGTAACAGAAATATGGCAGATTCTGAGTATGTACCAGGCATGAAGCAAATACCTTACACGGCTCATTTTCCTAGGCGTATTACAAGTATGTGTAAGTTAGATACAGTCGTAAAAGCTATTGAGGGAAAGTTAACAAAACGATAGTTGCAATTATTCAAAAAGGATATATTTGGCCATTTCTTGGAGTGTCGAAGCTTTCCATTCAGTGGCGTTATTATGAATAATTTGTTGCTAAGACAAGTGGCCTGTAATGAGAGATATCAGTTGTGGTTTGAAATTGGTGAGCATTTGATACGCTTATCAATTGAAGAGTGGTGTTTAGTTACGGGACTCCGTTGGGGTGAAGATAGTGAACCGAAAATGGTAAAAAAGAATCATAGACTGCTTAATACGTATTTTGATAGTCTGTTTCGCAATTTAAATCTCGGCGATTTCGACGAAAGGTTTGGTAACTTAGACTTCGACGCTATGGACGACATTGATGCAGTAAAAATTTCAATCTTTTATTTTGCAGATAGAGTTCTAAATGGAAGAAAAGTTCATAGTCAGATAAACTTTTCATTGCTTAACGAGGTAGATGACATTGATCACTTTCGAAACCGTCCATGGGGTTGTTTGTCATGGGAAACGATATACGACAGTCTTGACAATGCATTGTATGGTAAAATAGAGAAATTTAAGAAGACTCACTCGGAAAAGCCAAATCATAATAATGAAAAGTACAGTGTTTACGGCTTTACATCTGGAGTTTAGGTACGTTAAAATCGTGCTACATTGAAATTATTTTCTTCGATAATTAGTTTGTGGATAGTAAATGTTCAATACCTTTTTAATATTGTCATTTTACTTATTGTAGGCATGGATTTTGAAGTTATTGGAGGGCTGCCATCACAGTGGGTCGTGAAAACAAAAAAAAAAAAGATTCCACGCATTGTACAATGGAAGCCCATTGCTTCCTCCAAAATCAACTTCACTATTGTTTATTCATTGTTTAATGATAACTCTCGTCTTGTAAGTAATATTACTTTGTGCAGTTGTATATTATTGGTTTTCATATTACTAAATAATACTATGATTATACTAACCAAAAATTTGGGTTGAATTATCGTAGGAAAATGTGCTACAAACTATTGAGCCGAACTCAAAGGAGAAAGCACAAAAATATTGGCAAACTATAAAGGATTATGTTCCATATATCCCAAGTTGGGTTTGTAATGAGAATATCTTTTATTTATTCATACTAGATGAATACAAATTGCTCTATGTTTAGTAATTTATTTATGTATTTTAAATGTTACTTTGTGCAGCATTAACCATCCATCAACGCACCTCCCATTATGCCTGAAACAGAGGAGAATCAAAACACCGCAAGTGCCGCTAGCCCAACACTGGAGCCGCAAGGTCTCGTTGAGGAGGAGCTTCCAGCAGAAGACCATCATGAGCAAACACAGGAATCCAATGACACATATGATTCAGAGGTTATAAATTATTTATTTTCTGTATATATATATATGTCATTCAGAGGTTATATATATTTATTTAAACTTATATTTTTTATTACTTCATAACAGTCAAGGATAAAGTTTAATAACGATTATATCATTCGACAGATGGACAAGATTGATCGTTCTATATGTGAATTGAAGTCTGCCTTTGAGGCAGAGCATAAAGAACACAAAGAATTTAGAGAAGCAGTGATGAGATTTATTAGTTCGTATACTGAACGCTCACACGGCCCTTCTCCGACTACACATTCGTATGCGGTGAGCAAATTGAATATATCATTAGTGCGTTCTTTTAGCTTTTAATCCAATATTTATTAAATATGTTTATCATAGGGCGTATTTTAGGAAAAAGATTGCTGTAGACATATTTAATGGTGAGATTATATTATAAACTATTGTATTCATTCGAATCTTCAAGTCTTGAATTTTTTTTTCATTAATATTCATAATTACGTTCAAAATTAAAAAATGGATGGTACATATAGTTGGAATAATAAATAACACTGAATAAATTATTTTACCAATATATATATTATGCAATATAAAAAAAATTAAATCGCCAGTCCAGTATTACTTGGAACAATGCAACTAATTTTGGTTTGATACAATAAGATTTTTACATCGTTTATGGTTATGACCCGATTCGTTGCACCGCCCACATTTCACAGTTCTTCGATTTACATCCTCACCGGCAGAGGGTATTCTTAGCTCTTTACGATGACTGGGTGGTGGTGCTTCTATTGGTGGATAAACTTGCATCTCTTAAATTTCATCTGGTACTTCCCAATCGATTACATCACCAACTGGCTCCACTGGTTGTGCATAAGCCTTTACCAATGATTGCGTCACCAACCATTGCTGCATTGTTTTCCTAAAATGATCAATAAGATGAGTAATCGGAAATTTTCGCGGTTCCCTCATAAAAGAGTTCACGCTTTCCACGATGTTCGTGGTAAGAATATTATATCTCCTGCCTTCGAACTCAGACCTTGCCCAATTACATATCCCCACATTATTCTCCAAGTAATCGGCTGCACTGGAATGGAGCATCCACAAAGCCTCAAGTTGTTTTCTAAATTATTCGTGCTCATATGCTCTTGCGGCTTTTATAAAGATAGGCTCGAAATCATCCCAAACAGCTCGGGACATTTTGAATTTTGCTTTAATATTACCTTTCACATGGTAAAAATAAATGCCATGAGTAGCATAACGGAATACTTTAAGCACGGCTCTTTTGATGGAAGTGCATCGATGGGAGATAAATACTAAGTCTGGCATATCACCAATCACTCCATGTAACTTCATCATAAACCATTCCCAAGCATCATTATTCTCTGAATCCAAAACTCCAATGGCTAACGGATACAATTGATTGTTTCCATCTAAGCAGGTTGCAACAAACATACTTCCCCGATATAGACCCTTTAGATGAGTACCATCTACCGCAATCACCGGTCTAATATATTGTTTAAAACCCTTGAAGGAAGATCCAAGAGCTACAAAGTAGTATAAGAAATTACCATTGGCATCCCGTTCAAGGTGAGTAACTGTACCTTCATTTGCGGCCTTCAAAACATGAGAATATTTGGGTAGTAAGTTATATGACTCTGCAGGATTCCCTCGAATAATTTCCAGACCAACTTCTTTGGCCCAATATGCTTGCTGATATGTTAACTGGACACTATATTCCTGCTACATGTCTACTCTGATATCATTTGGCGTGTATATCCTTTTTTCCTAAATATATTTTTCAACAATAATATGACCAACAACCCTGCTTTTTACTTGGTGACAGCCGTCAGATAATACCTCATTATAACATGTATGTACATTATCAATTCTCCGAACTACCCAATAAACATTTTGCTCGTTCGAAGGTCTCGTTGCTCGAATACGCCATTTACATGATTCCAAAGAACAGTGGGCCTCAAAACGTATAGTTGTGGACCTTGCAATCTTAAAATCAAACTTATTCCGAAGGGCAAATTTGCATAGCTCTAATATTAACTCATTCTTCTTAGAGAACAACTTACCCACACTAATATCATCCCAATTACAACTTCTAATAAAGTCTGAAGCAAGTAAGTTTGATGGCATAACAGGAGCAAGACTTATAAGAGGGTCAACAACTGTCATCATCGAATGGTTCATTGGAGCAGTAGATCGACTGTTTCTACTATTAGCAGCAATATCATCCTGATGCTCATTCTCATTATTAGAAGGAATACCAATAAGATTAACACCTCTATCATGAACACAAACATCATCTACTTCTGTATTGCCCATGTTATTAATAGGTTCACCATTTTCACGAAAATAATTGTTGTGAAATGGAGAGTAATGTTGATGTAAAGATGTTTCTATTGGTAACATCTCTTCTCTAACATCGGGCAATGCAATACCATTATCATCAATAGTGTCATTATTGTCGTGGACTGGAGAGTAATATTGCTGCAACGATGTTGTCCTTGGTAATACCTCTTCTTGAACATCTGGGACAGAGACTGATTCTACAAGTGCCTCAACATCTTCAACATCTTGCGTTGGAACTCTAGGAGATATGGTAACAAATATAGGAATACATCCAATGTTGGCCACATCAGAGGCTAAATGTAATACAACCTTCACCATTTCGTCATTACATATGTCCATGGGTAGTGAACATGCACGATGGGTTGTGTTATTAGACTTCAATGTTGTCTTCAACGTGATATTATATTCATTAGGATTTATCTGTAAAACCTCGTATATTCTTAATAAAAACTGAAGAAACAAACAATCTTTTCCAATAAAAAAATGCTGTATTCTTAGCATTCACATAATCCATCCGACTATCTGCCAATGTCTCCCACCAACCATTATAACAGAGTTCAAGAACAACTAAGTCCATTAATCCTGACATCATTGAAGAAAATAATTTTATTATACTGTTGAAAACATAATCACTAAAAAATAAAATATATTAAAACTAATAAGTGCGACATGATGTACTAGTGCGACAGGCTGCTGTGCACCAATCTGCTGTCTCACCAAGGTGCGACAGGCAGCCTGTATTGGTGCGACAGGCTGCCTGTCGCACCAGCTTAGTGAGATAGGCAACCTGTCGCACCAAGCTTGGTGAGACAGGCTGCCTGTCTCACCAACTGTCACCAAAATATAAACCCTAGGTCTGCAAACGATACAACACAGAAATTCATAACACTTATCTAAATATTTAATACAATTATATTACCTTACACGGGTGGGTATGAATGTATAGTTTGTTGGCTCTGATCTTCAGTTGCAGGGAACGGTGTTTTTAGTTTGCAGGCTAAATGTTGATGCAGTTTTTTCCGCGTGCCTTCAAACAGTGCCTCGAACCTTCTGCTCGTGACCAGCTCGAGCTCGAGCAGGATTGCCTCCTTCGTCCTATTCCACTGTCTTTTCCAGAACGGAGATCTCCCGGACCTGTACTCACAGAAAATAGGGTCAGGGGTAGCCGGGCGTGTTCCGGCGAAAACCCTCCGACGCTCAAGTCAGTAATCGGGTTGTTCTTTTTGGTATTTCTCTTAGTGAGAGAGACCAGAAAGATTAAAGGGATATTTTTCGCCCTCCCTTTTTGAATGAATATGTAGATATTCAGAGGATCAATGTAAGGAAAGTCCGAATAAGAAGAACCTGTATAAGCTCTCGGAACCCTTTTGAATGAATTTTTCCAACCCCTGTAACGTACCCGTTCATTTTCTTTTATACTCCATTTTTCCCGCTCTTTCTCTCCAAGAGCATCCATTCCCGCGTCAGTGGTGTCTGGGTCCCTCTGACAGCCGGGATTGGCGTAATATTTCCTGGGGATGCGCAACTGTCTTCTTAACCCGGTTCATGTGGCCAGATCACTATGTCGGGTATGTGCGCTAGGAATGATGACACCGTGGGGGTATGTGCCGGCCATCAGCAATAGTGCCACCACCATACTATGTGGGGCCCAGATCAGACATCTAAAGGTGTGCCAGGATTCAGAGAAAGCGGGGCGGGCTGCCCTGGGCCGGGTCTTGTCCAGTTGTGCTCGGGGACTTAATCTCTGTGAGTAGGAAAGAAGTGCTCAGTTCTTGACCTTGACCAGCTTTGACTGGGGCGAACGACCTCGAGCAGGCAAAAGAGCTCGGAGCTCGAGCGGCTCTGAATTCCTCAACCTTGACCAACTTTGACTGGGGCGAACGACCTCGAGCAGGCAAAAGAGCTCGGAGCTCGAGCGGCTCTGAATTCCTCGACCTTGACCAGTTTTGGCGTCTAGTGAGGTCGTCTTTGTACTAGTGGTTGGGACTTCTGCTCGAGTTAGGCTGTCCTCGGGGTATTTTATTCGAGCTGGAAGGGCCTCGAGAAGACCTGCCCGATATTACCCAAACACCAGTCCCCCAGTTTCTAGTCTTTTGAGTGAAACGAGATAAGACTGGAAACTCATTAATGATGGGCCGAATTCTCGGCCTTTTATGCTTCCCCACGTTTCCCAGTTGTCTCCCACTTCAATCGTTTCACATTTAAGGCGGGACACGTGGGTTGATCCCAGCCGTGCCTTTAAAATTCGAAGGGACGTTACCTGAAAGGTCGTGTCCCTCGAAACGCACGCCGCCGGTCGAAGAGACTCGTCCTCCTCTTTAAAAACCTCTATCTTCTTCACAATTCCCTCTATTTGCTCACTTTTCATTCAAACTCAAAATTAATCAGCTCTCCGCCGTTTACTTGTCTTCTTCTTGCTGTCAAGGTGATTTCCGGCCAACCACACTTCCTTTCGCGTTCAGGAACAAGCCACTCTTCCATTTCCTGCCGCCACTCTATTTCTTCCCCTGCTGAACTCCGTTAGTTTATTTCCTTAGGAAAAAAGAAAAATTTCAAATCCCAACAGGCCGTAGGATGTTCTTGGGAGGATTCGTCCTCTTCAGTGAGGCACTGACCCCTAGTATAATCCTCGTGAGGGATTCTAGTCCAGAGAGGGAATTACCCGCGTTCGAGACCCAGCCGCATCAAGGGGCAAGGGCCAGTCAAAGGTCTGAGCATGGGGAATACCCCATTGACCACCTGAGATGTGAAACCACCCCTTCGGACTTAGATAGGCTTAGGCAGACTTACCATATACCGAAAATGTGGATTTAAGGTTGCCGGGCAAGGGTGAAATCTGACCAGTCCTCCTCGAGGCTACACGACCTTCCACTTAGAGTGTTTCAAATGGGGGTTAAGTTGCCTCTCAGACTTACTTTGCCGGGTTTTGTCTGGGTTCAGTTTGGCCGAGGCAATTGAACCCGAATGGGTGGAGGTCATTTCGGACTCTTTGTGTTGTGGAAGCATCGTGATGCAGGTGAGCCCTCGGTAGGAAATCGAGACACCTTTACCGGTTGAAGTGCAGCCCGAAGGATCTTGGTTGGTATTACTTACCTCGAGCTCGAAGGGTAAAAGCCCATCACCGATCTCCCGACTTCGGTGGCAAGCTGGAAGAGCAAATTCTTCTTCGTTGGGGAAAGTGGGGCAAGGCTGCATTCGTAACGAGGGGTCCCTCCGATCCGTGACACTTTTGCACTCCAGGTCGTTTATCTATCTTGTGGATTTTGCTTTTAGTTTTCCCTTCTCGCGTTTGTTCTCATTATTTTGCTTTGGTTGTTTTTGCAGTCTCTTGGGGTGCCTCTTACTCGATTGGGGGCCAGCTTCGAGCAAACGTGCAGACCGTTCTTACAAACGCGAGCTCTTGCAGGGAGCTGCTAACACCCCAAAACATTTTGGAGTCCAGTCTAGTACCGAGTGAAGACATGAGAAGCAGGATGCATGAGATGTTACATCGACACGTGGGGATAGCTGAAGGCACGAGCACCTCAAAGAGGCCACGAGCAGAAACGGGTGTTCCGCCTCCATCCACTCGAGCTACCTCTTCTGCTTGACAGACCGAGCGGGCAGAGGAGGGTCCTCCACGCAGACGGCCAAGGACCGCTGCTCCAGCTCGCCCTCGAACCGACAGTATGCAATTGACCCAAGCTTCTTCTTGTGTTACTCCTGCTCAGGCCTGCAATTGACCCAAGCTTGGCACCGTCCCGCCTGAGACTTAGGCTTTGGGACTTCTGGCCAATGAGTTCTTCTTGAACTTCTACTCCTGCTCGGGCCTGCATTGACCCAAGCGTGGCACCGTCCCGCCTAAGACTTAGGGTTTGGGACTTCTGGCCAAGGAGTTCTTCTTGAACTTCTTCTGCTCGGGCCTGCAGTTGACCAAGCTTCTTCTCGCGTTACTCCTGCTCGGGCTGCAATTGACCCAAGCTTGGCACCGTCCCGCCTAACACTTAGGCTTTGATACTTCTAGCCAAGGAGTTCTTCTTGAACTTCTACTCCTGCTCGGGCCTGCCATTGATCTAAGCGTGGCACCGTCCTGCCTAAGACTTAGGCTTTAGGACTTCTGGCCAAGGAGTTCTTCTTGAACTTCTTCTGCTTGGGCCTGCAATTGACCAAAGCTTCTTCTGGTGTTACTCCTGCTCGGGCCTGCAATTGACCCAAGCTTAGCACCGTCCCGCCTAAGACTTTGGCTTTGGGACTTTCGGCCAAGGAGTTCTTCTTGTGATACTCCTGCTCGGGCCTGCAATTGACCCAAGCTTGGCACCGTTCCACCTAAGACTTAGGCTTTGGGACATCTGGCCAAGGAGTTCTACTTGAACTTCTGCTCGGGCCTGCAATTGACCCAAGCTTCTTCTCGTGTTACTCCTGCTCGAGCCTGCAATTGACCTGAGCTTGGCATCGTCCGCCTAAGACTTAGGCTTTGGGACTTTCGGCCAGGAGTTCTTCTTGTGATACTCCCGCTTGGGCTGCGATTGACCCAAGCTTGGCACAGTCCCGCTTAAGACTTAGGCTTTGGGACTTCGGCCAAGGAGTTCTTCTTGAACTCTACTCCCGCTCGGGCCTGCAATTGACCCAAACGTGGCACCGTCCCGCCTAAGACTTAGGCTTTGGGACTTCTGGCCAAAGAGTTCTTCTTGAACTTCTTCTGCTCGGGCCTGCAATTCACCCAAGCTTCTTCTGGTGTTACTCCTGCTCGGGCCTGCAATTGACCCAAGCTTGGTACCGTCCCGCTTAAGACTTAGGCTTTGGGACTTTCGGCCAAGGAGTTCTTCTTGTGATACTCCCTGCCGGGCTCTGCATTGACCTAAGCTTGGCACCGTCCCGCCTAAGACTTAGGCTTTGGGACTTCTGGCCAAGGATTTCTTCTTGAACTTCTACTCGAGCCTGTAATTGACCAAGCTTCTTCTCGTGTTACTCCTACTCGGGCCTGCAATTGACCCAAGCTTGGCATCGTCCCGCCTAAGACTTAGGCTTTGGGACTTTCGGCCAAGGAGTTCTTCTTGTGATACTCCTGCTCGGGCCTGCAATTGACCCAAGCTTGGCACCGTCCCGCCTAAGACTTAGGCTTTGGGACTTCTGGCCAAGGAGTTCTTCTTGAACTTTTGCTCGGGCCTGCAATTGAGCCAAGCTTCTTCTTGTGTTACTCCTGCTCGGGCCTGCAATTGACGCAAGCTTCTTCTGCTCGGGCCTGCAATTGACCCAAGCTTCTTCTTGTGCTTCTGGTCTTCATTTTAAACTTACATTATGAATGCTTTCTTATTCTTATATACATTTATACTTTTACACTTCCCATTTTAGGTAGGAATCTTACATTAACACTTCACAATACAAGGGGACTTACTGGAAATATTTCATCAGGAATTGTGCGTTCCACGGCCTCTTGACCTCTCGTCTGTCTGGATGAGCTAGCCGGTACGCTCCTGGTCCTGCTAACTGAATGACTCGATAAGGGCCTTCCTAACTTGGTCCTAGCACACCTTGCCTTAGGTCCTTCGTGCTCTAGTTGACCTTCCTCCAACTTCTCAGCCGGCTGTTGCCTTCCATTCCTTGATTCCCCCCTCGAGTCCAGCGAGGTTATCTGCATGGTTACTTTGGCAGCTACAGCGTAGCAGCTCCTCGCCACCCTTTGGCTGCCCTTCACGACTCTTACGGCCCCATTTACTCGATACTTTAGGGCCAAGTAATGGGTGGATAGCATGCACTGGCTGATCCTCATAAATGGCCTCCCTAGAATTGCCTGGTATGGGCTGGTTTCATCTACCACCATGAAATCCAGCATCATGCTCTTCTCGAAAGGCCTCGAGCCCATGGTTACTGCCAGCTTGATGATTCCCAAAGGTATTAGCTTTCCTCCCTCGAATCCTTTCAAGGAAGTGCTCATCTGCTCGAGGCTCGCGCCTGTTATTCCCAAATCCTCGAGTGTGGATTTAAAAAGAATATCCACCGAGCTCCTTGAGTCGACCAGTATTCGATCAACTTCCTTGTTTGCTACATTGGCTTTTACCACCAAGGCATCCTCGTGAGGGTACAGTAGCCCCTCCTCGTCTTCATCCGTCCATATAATTGGCATCTGCCGAACCTTGGCCTTCTTGGCAGCAGGGGCAGTGAACAAGACTTCTCGGCTGGTAGCGGCATATCTACAGTAGTTTTTTCGAGCCCTATTGGAACTTCCTGCCATCGTGGGCCCTCCTGAGATTACCCTTACGGACGGTGGTTCTATGTCTATTTCGTAAGCCCGGCCCTCTTCTTCAGACAGCTGCGCAACCACCGAATGCCCTCCTTCAACAAACTCATCCAGGTACCGATTCCTAACCAGATCCTCCACCTGGTTTTTCAAATCACGGCACTGTGATGTAGAGTGGCCGTGGTCACCATGGAAATGGCAGAAACGCCCCCTGCTCCGCTTGCTAGCTGGCTTGGCCTTCGGCGTTAGAGGGCTCAGCAGTCCTCATTCCTCAGCCACTTGAAATATCTCTTCAAGAGATACCTTCAACCTCGTATACTGTTCGTAAGCAGGGCTCTGTTCCACCACTTGTATCGCCCTATCCCTTGGGAAGCTTCTCGGTGGGGGTGGCAATGAACGATCAGCCCTGTTGTGGCTCACCTCAGGTCTGCTTGGTGGCTGGTTGCGGGATGTGTGGTCGTTGTGACGCCTATACTCCCTGTGATCCCGACCTGGAGATCTTCGAGGTGGCAGAGGAACCATCCGCGGTAGGGGAGCTCTCTGATAAGGGTTGTACAGGGCAACCCGGTCCCTTGCTGCCTTTGGAGCTTGTGCCCCTCGGGCAGGACCCCCTTTCTCCTTCCTCCTTGCTCCATTGACTTGCTCATTCCTCAGTTTGGTAGCTTTTTCTTCTTCAATTACCATATCCAGTTTTACCTGCTCATACGCGTCCAAATACGAACGAATTGAAGGACTCCGCAGATTATACCATGGTCTCCCAATCCGGATCCCATCCTTTAATACTCTCAGAGCTTGGGGATGGTTAAACGCACCAAGATCTAGAACCGATCTATGGTATCTTTTGACAAACTCCCGGAAGGATTCTCCCTCCTTCTGCCTTACTTCTGACAGCTCCATCATGTCATCCTCATGGGTCACTACGCCCCGGAATTGCTCTGCGAACTCCCTACACATTTGTTCAAAGCTCAAGATGCTTCCCCGTGGGAGTCTGCGGTACTATTCTCTCGCTCTTCCCTCCAAGGTGAGTGGGAAGGCCCGGCACCTCTGAGCTGCTGATAATCCTTGCACCCCTGTCATGTCGTTGAACCGTTCTATGTGCACTAATGGATCACTTTTAACTGATAACTTCAGATCTGGGAAGCGGAAGTCACGTGGGATCGTGACACCCATGATCTCCGTCGAGAGTGGAGATTCGTTATCCAGCATTATTCGCCAGCTTAGGCTCTTTCCGTTCCTCCGGAGGTCTTCCACAACTTGTGCCAACCTGCGCACCTCTCCCTCCAACTCTTCCGCGCGAGAGGTCGGGGCTGTGTCCTGTAAGTGCTGTCGGGACCCCTTTTCCTCCATGTTTGTTTCTTCCCTCACTGCAACATTTGGTGCCCTAGGTCTTTGGGCTTCATCTCCCACATTTTCCTGAACATGAGCATTCCCTCGATTGGACTCCGGGACATCATTACATGCTTTTCTCTGTCCCTCCCTGAGTTCTTGCAATAGGGAGGTCAGAGTCTCCATCTGTTTCTCCATCCGATCCATTCTTTCCTGGATCTCCCTATTCTAGGCCTCATTGGCCACTTCTCTCAAAGTTACTGATTCTTCTGGACTTACTCCTCTTCGGCTGTTTTCCCTCATCGTTGCGTTGTGTATCTTGAGCGTATTAGAAATCGGGCTTTTGTGCTCGATCCCAGAAGGCGCCAAAGATGTTGATGCGATTTTTCCGCGTGCCTTCAAGCGAGTGCCTCGAACCTTACGCTCGTGACCGAGCTTGAGCTCGGCGGGATTGCCTCCTTCGTCCTGTTCCACTGTCTTTTCCAGAACGGAGATCTCCGGACCTATACTCACAGAAAATAGGGTCAGGGGTAGCAGGAGTGTTCGGCGAAACCCTCAGACGCTCAAGTCGATGTCGGGTTGTTCTTTTGGTATCTCCCTTAGTGAGAGAGACCGGAAAGATGAAAGGGATATTTTTCGCCCTCCCTTTTTGAATGAATATGTAGTTATTCAGAGGATCAATGTAAGGAAAGTCCGAATAAGAAGAACCTGTATAAGCTTTCGGAACTCTTGTGAATGAATTTTTCCAACCCCTGTAACGTACCCGTTCATTTCCTTTTATACTCAATTTTTCCTGCTCTTTCTCTCCAAGAGCATCCATTCCCGCGTCAGTGGTGTCTGGGTCCCTCTGACAGCCGGGATTGGCGTAATATTCCCTGGGGATGCGCAGCTGTCTTCTAAACCCGGTTCATGTGGCCAGATCACCATGTCGGGCATGTGCGCTAGGAATGATGACACCGTGGGGGCATGTGCCGGCCATCGGCAATAGTGCCACCACCATACTATGTGGGGCCCAGATCAGACATCTAAAGGTGTGCCAGGATTCAGAGAAAGCAGGTCGGGCTGCCCTGGGCCGGGTCTTGTCCAGTTGTGCTCGGGGACTTAATCTCTGCGAGCAGGAAAGAAGTGCTCAGTTCCCAGCTTTGACGTCTAGTGAGGTCGTCTTTGTACCAGTGGTCGGGACTTCTGCTCGAGCTAGGCTGTCCTCGGGGTATTTTATTCGAGCTAGAAGGGCCTCGAGAAGACCTGCCCGATATTACCCAAACATGAATGTATAGTTTGTTGGCTCTGATCTTCAGTTGCTGGGAACGGTGTTTGCAGTTTGCAGGAACGGTGTTTGCAATTTATATGTAAGGAAATAAAAATGAAATATAGAGGGTAATTAAGGAAATGTAAGTTTTGATTGGTTATATTTGATAAAATATAAAGTGAAGGGTTAAGTTTGAAATTTAGAAATTGAGAGTAGCTATTTATATAAATTTTCCAATTGGGAAAGTCTTGAGTGGTTTTGGACCGTTGCTTCCTTTCTGTTCACTCATTATGAGAGTGTGACATTGAATGGAGAATTTATTTGCATCTCATCCATTGATCTCCTGGATCAAGCAATGAAGAAACAGTGAATTGTTGAACTTCATTCTTATCAATCTCCTTAACACCACTCGACGTTACCCTATTCTTGGTGGAGGCACCAGGGCCGTTATTGTTATACTAAAAGAATCTAAAGCCTTGAAAAAGCATACTAGTGCCATTGTCCCATGGCAAATAACCCTCTGGATCAATAAAATCTCCAAAATTATTTTCTACGGAAACAGTAGTGGCGTCCGGCCCTAATGGTCTGCCGAAGAATGTTGTGATCTTAAATCTATATTCCCATAGCAGCTTATCTGGAAACAGTTTACAGTTTTGCAGGACGAATGCAAAACAGTTTACTCTTTAAGTCCCTGGCATGAGCTGTCACAATGTTATGAGTTGTTTTATTTTGCTTCCTTGCGATGACCCATAAGTTCTGAATGATGGCACTGGCATCACCGGTGATGAAATTCTTTGTCCTAGAAATGATTCAATGAAGGTAAAACTGACGGTAAGTTTGTGCAATCAAAGTCTCCGTGTGCTCATCCACCCTGCAATTAATAAATACTGCTTTGTTAGCTCGGACTAGAAGAGCCACTGCCTTTTCCGAATCAGGCCCATTAATGTTGGCGAATGCTGTCTTCCTAGCAACGAAACCTTCTCCAGCGCCACTGAAAGTAATAACAATACACAACGCCAATTAATAACTTTTTTAAAAAGAAAATATAACTTTAGAAGAGTATACATCTCAAATTGCCATATTTTCATTTTGAAAAAATAAATATATAGTTCAGACATCTTCAGTCTCTACAAAAGATAAAATAGTAAAAATAAACAAATCTTAATTGCTTACAAAATGTGGCAGTCCATGCAGTGTTGGTGGGGTATCGCTTGAGTTGTAGAATCCCTCTCTCATGGTGACAAAGGTTTGGCCTTCTCCATCACCATAAATGAACACATTTGTTTGATTACGTCTCACAGGGTAACTTTCTCGAAGTAGACTCCAGCCTTAACGTAAATGGCATATTTGAGGCCTGGTTTCATATCTGCTGGGTAGGTATCCAGAGCTACCTGGATCGTCCTGAATTGGCCGGTGCCAGCTTTATCCACAACAACACTAGGTACACATATATTCAGCCATAAGCTTACGGTCAGCAGCTGAGAACCAGGAAGGAAATTTATATACTTCTCCAGTAAAAATTTGTTTATTATTATTACCTGGTGGCTGTTGCTTGATATTGAAATAATCAAGGTGCCTCGGCAAGTCATTTATTGTAGTCAAAGCTATGCTAGCCAGTTGTCTTGATTCTTGCATATGCCGCTCTTCCTTCTTAGGTTTAGATTTCTCCTCGAACCCACCAAGGCATGTCCTTTGGAATGTGATAACAGCGTTCAACTTAGCCGTGATATCACCAGCGTGATTATTTAAGTTGTCTAGTTGGTCTCTTCGATAATGTCCATAGTTTTCTGAAGATCAACCATTCCTAATTGCAACAGTTCGCTACAGTCACGCAAGCTTGCTATCGGAAACAATAGGTTATCATTTTGACTACTAATTCGCTTATCTTCCTCTAATTTTTTGGCCATCGTGTCAGCTAGGTCGTACAATTTCGCAAGGGCTTCGTGTGACCTTATGATCATGGCTTTAATGGCTCCTTCGGGTCAGATGTGTTTGCTCTGTTTAAGGTTTCGATACATATATCTGTGAAACTTGCTGGTGCACATAACTGCTCACTACCCTCCTTAAAGTGATATTTTCTCTTCCCAATTGGCATTGACATCGTGTTGGGAAAATTTATAAAAATAATCTGACTCAATTTTTAAATTTTAAAATTAACCCTTCACTTTATTTTCTATCAAATATAGTTAATTAAAACTCACATTTCCTATTTTATCCTCCCTATTTAATTTTTATTCCTTTACATATAAATTGCAAACACCATTTCCTGCAAACACCGTTCCCTGCAACTAAAGATCAGAGCCAGCACACGATACATTCAATATAATTGTATTAAATATTTATATAAGTGTTATGAATTTCTGTGGTATATCATTTGCGGAACTAGGGTTTATATTTTGGTGACAGTTAGTGAGACAGGCTGCCTGTCGCACCAATCTTGGTGAGATAGCAGATTTGTGCATAGCAGCCTGTCGCACTATAACCTGTCGCACTAGTATCGCACTGTCTAGTAGTTTAAGCATGTCGCACCAACTTCCATAATCTAGAATTTCTGCGATGGTGCCCGTCGCACCAAAGCTGGTGCAAGGGTTGTGCCGGTCATACCAGGTTTGGTGCGACGGGATGGTGCCGGTCGCACCAGGTTTGGTGCGACGGGATGGTGCCGGTCGGTCGCACCAGGTTTGGTGCGACGGGCACCATGCCGTCACACCGGCCATCGCACCAGATTCTTGTGCGATGGCCAGCCATCGCACCAAATTCTTGTGCGATGGCATGGTGCCCATCGCGCCGATGGCGCGGTGCTGCCATCATGCGGCACCGCGCCTCGGCAACACCAAATTCAGAAAAAAAAAAATTACATTATTTTAGCCAAATCGTCCGTCGTCTCAGAACTCGATCAACTGTTTGAGAATTTTGGCCAGTGACGACACATGGGCAGTTTTGTCTTGAAACTTAGAGTTTAGTTAATTATGACGGCTAAAATATCGAAAGATTATTTATGAAAAATATAAAATACTTTGGGTTATTTATGTAAATTTCCCATCGTGTTTAGTGGTAACCGAAACAAGCACTACGACGATGGAGCCCACAATTAGCATGGCAGAAAATGCTGACACAATTACTTTGAATACATTCATTTTATTCCCCTTTAAAATTTTTTTATTCTCCTCCTTAGCTCTCCACAGAACACAAGTCCGAACCATTAGGAGAAAAAGGGAAAATACACGGACTTAATTGATGTGCTATTAATGGCATATTATACATATTTTATAAGATTTTGCTTGTCTTAAATTGGGTTGTGCTTTTATATAGACTAAATATAAAACACGATATTCATTCTACCGTTGAATCCCACGTAAAATCCGGCTATTGACAAGCAACTCTCTGCTTAATAGTCAATTACCTTTGCTCCATTATCTTTATAAGGTCATTTGAAATCAAAAGCCCCCTCCTAGTTTTTCATAATTTCAAGGATTTCTAAGTGAAAATCCGCTATATATGTCTTATATTTTAATCTCTCAGTCTCTAACTACAATGTAATTAGACTTCTTTTCACAACATCTCAAACATATTAATAGTTGTTAGCTCATAAATAGGGCTGGCTTTAGATTATCTCAGGCCTTAAGTGAAAATTTTTTATAAGAACTCATTTTATTCTACAACTTTAATACTCAAAGAAATACTAAAAAAAATTGAAAATTTATTTAATCTTTAATTCTTGAGTTTAAAAAATAATCAAGAAGATCCTCAAAATTTTCAAAAACAAAACCTAAAATTTACTTCTCAGAACCATTACAAAAAAAATAAATAAAATATTTAGAATAGTAGCACATAGAAAGTTGAAATGATGAATTGCTGATCGAATAATGAATATAAATTTTGTATTTTAAAAATTAAATTTTTTTAATTAACTAATGCATGAAACAATTTTATTTGTAGAGAAGAGAACTAGAAATTTTTTCATCTACTAACTTTTGAGATTATAAGATTTTTAATAGAAACTTAAAGATTAAACTTTATTATTAATTATATCTCTTTAACACTAAGTTTACTGCATATATATCTTCTATAAAAAAAATTCTTAATTGTAGGATAATTATTAATTAAAGAGATATCTAATAGGCTTTCTTACAAAATATAATTTTAAAAACTTTATTAATTAGAGAATTATTAATGAAATATTAAAAGAAGAGGCCCTCATAAAATATGAGGCTTGAGACGATCATTTTGTTCACCTATACTTAAAGCCACTATTATCATAAAATGTCACAACTGCTTCTTAAGGTACTTGTATGGTCTCGATTCAAATAGCTACATTAATACTTAGGGTTAGTTTGATAATGTTGTAAGTTTTAAAAAATTTAATATTAATTGTGCTATAAAAATAGTCTTTTGTAAATATAACAATTTAAATGTTCAATAAAAATTATTTTTAAACATTATATGAATTTTTAAAATAATTGTGTATGTTTTATAAATATTATAGTTAAACTACTGAAATAATATAGATAACTGAAATAGACATAATATTAAATAAAATTTATTTACATATTTATAAACACGTATATATAATAATTTTTTTTATTTTGAATATATAACGGTTGACAACTAGAATACATGTTTTAATTTTATTAATTTTATTTTTTTATCTCAATATAATTGATAATAATAATAATAAATTTAAATTTAAGGATTTATTTTCTAATTGAATAAGGATAATTTTTTATTTCTATAAATATGTGAGAATATATATAGAGTTGTATTAAGTATAAATATGATTTTTAAAATCAGATTTTCAAAAACTATTCATTTCTTTCTTTTTAATATATGTTATAGAATGGAGTAATTTTACCGAGAGAGATTTTTTTTAAAATTATTATATACCAAAACTAATTTTAAGCTTTTCAATTCACTTTAAAGCCTCCCCAAAGCATTCTCGAATAGGCCCTAGACTTGCTTGAGATGTGACAATACTAGAGACAAAATTGTAAAAAAAAAAAAAATTGGTATTTTTGGTTGAGTTATGATGTACTTTTTTTCCCTTAATATTTAAACCATATTTTAATTAGTTTTTCCCTTTCCTTTTAACTAAAATCTCTCTCAATACTCTTTGTCCTTTTTTAAGACGGCATAAATCTCTCTCTCTCTCTTTTAATTTCGTTACCTTTTATTCTCTAAAGCTAGTTGCTTACAAATACATGGATGAGTTTTTAATCTCAATTAAGTTTAAACATAGATAATCAAGCACCATGAGAACTTGTGCAACAATCAAAGAATTCAATTGCTAGTTAACTCTTTATCACCATATGTTATAACCATTATTACAATTTCTTGTTTATTTATTACTATTAAAAGAATTTCTAATTCTAATAATAGGCATTTGGTTTTAATTTCGAAGAATTTCTAATTCTAATAATAGGCATTTGGTTTTAATTTCTTTAGAAATATATTGATTAATTAAGAGGCATTGTTTTCATGCTATTGATTATTTTGTTCACGTTTTGTTTGGGTAATATCGGGCAGGTCTTCTCGAGGCCCTTCCAGTTCGAATAAAATACCCCGAGTATAGCCTAGCTCGAGCAGAAGTCCCGACCACTGGCACAAAGATGATCTCATTAGACGTCAAAGCTAGTCAAGGTTGAGGAATTCAGAGCCGCTCGACCTCCGAGCTCCTATGCCTGCTCGAGGTCGTCCACCCCAGTCAAAGCTAGTCAAGGTCGAGGAATTCAGAGCCGCTCGAGCTCCTAACTCCTTCGCCTGCTCGAGGTCGTTCGCCCCAGTCAAAGCTGGTCAAGGTCGAGAACTGAGCACTCCTTTCCTGCTCGCAGAGATTAAGTTCCCGAGAACAACTGGACAGGACCCGGCCCAGGGCAGCCCGACCCGCTTTCTCCGAATCCTGGCACACCTTTAGATGTCTAATCAGGATCCCACATGGTATGGTGGTGGTACTATTGTCGATGGCCGGCACATGCCCGACATGGTGATTTGGCCACGTGAACCGGGTTAAGGAGACAGCCGCACATCCCCAGGGAATATTACTCCAATCCCGGCTGTCAGAGGGACCCAAACACTACTGACGCGGGAATGGATGCTCTTGGAGAGAAAGAGCGGGAAAAATGGAGTATAAAAGGAAATGAACGGGTAAGTTATGGGGGTTAAAAAAATTGATTCGCAAGGGTTCTAAAATAGATATACAAGTTCTTCCTATTCTGTTTTCCCTCATCTGGATTCTCTGAAAACACCATATTTATTCCAAAGGGAGGGCGAAAAAGATCCCTTTCATCTTTTCGATCTCTTTCATTAAGGGAGATACCAAAAAGAACAACCCGGTTACTGACTTGAACGTCGGAGGGTTTTCGCCGGAACACGCCCGGCTACCCCTGACCTTATTTTCTGTGAGTGCAGGTTCGGAAGATCTCCGTCTGGAAAAGACAGCGGAATAGGACGAAGGAGACAATCCTGCTCGAGCTGAAGCTGGTTGCGAGCAGAAGGTTCGAGGAACTATTTGAAAGCACGCGGGAAAAACTGCATCAACATCTTTTGGCGCCAGTCGTGGGGATCGGCATAAAAGCTCGATTTCCTAATCGTTCAAAATACACAGCGTAGCGATGAGGAAGCAGTCGAAGAGGAGTAAGTCGGAAGAATCGATAACTTTGAGATAAGTGGCCAATGAGGCCCGAATAGGGAGATCCAGGAAAGAATGGATCGGATGAAGAAGCAGATGGAGACTCGACTTCCTATTGCAAGAACTCGAGGAGGGACGGAGAAAAGCATGTAATGATGTCCGGAGTCCAGTAGTAGGAATGCTCCTGTTCGGGAAAATGTGGGAAATGAAGCCCAAGCCCTAGGGCACCAAATGCTACTGATGAGGAGGAAACAAACATGCAGGAAAGAGGTCCGTCGGCATTCTGAGGACACTGACCCAGACCTCTCGGCGGAAGAGTTGGAGGGAGAGGTGCGCGAGGTTGGCACTGAGTTGTGGAAGACCTCGGGAAGCGGAAAGAGCCCAGTGGCGAATAATCTTGGATAACGAATCTCCACTCTCGGCGGAGATCATGGGTGTCACGATCCACGTGACTTCCGCTTCCGGATCCGAAGTTCTCGGGGAAAAGTGATCCGTTGGTGCACATAGAGCGGTTCAGCGACATGGCGAGGGTGCAAGGATTGTCGGCGACTCGGAGGTGTCGGGCCTTCCCGCTCACCTGGAGGGAAGAGCGAGAGAATGGTACCGCGAGACTCCACGGGAAAGCATCTTGAGCTTTGAGCAGGATGTGTAGGGAGTTCGCGGAGCAATTCAGGGCGCGATGACCCCGAGGATGACATGATGGGTTGTCGAGTAAGGCGAGAATGAGGAGAATCCCTCGGGAGTTTGTCGAAAGATACCACAGATCGGTCTTAGATCTTGGTGCGTTTAACCATCCCGAGCTACGGGAGGATTGAAGGATGGGATTCGGATGGGGTGACCATGGTATAATCTGTGGAGTCCTTGATCCGATTCGTATTCGGAGCGTATGAGCGAGTAAAGCTGGATATGGTAATTGAAGAAGAAAAAGCTGCAAGCGAGGAATGAGCGGTCAATGGAGCGAGGAGGAAGGAGAAGGGGTCCTGCCAGGGGCACAAGCTTCAGCGAGTTAGGGACCGGGTTGCCCAGTATAACCCTTACGGAGGGCTCCCCACCATGAATGGTTCCCTGCCACCTCGTAGGTCACCAGGCCGGATTGTAGAGAATCTGAGGCATCATGGCGAGCACACATCCATGAGCCGGCCACCAAGTAGACTGAGGTGAACCACAGCAGAGGCGATCGTCCATTGCCTCCTCCACCAAGAAGTTTCCCAGGGATCGAGCGTCATGGTGGTAGAGCAAAGCCCAGCTTCTGAGCGATATCATGAGGTTAAAGGTATCTCTCGAAGAGATACTTGAGTGGTGAGGCGAGGGCTGCTGAGCCCTCCGACACCGATGACTAAGTCGGTGGCAAGAGGAACAAGGCGGTTCTGCGTTTCCATGGTGACCACGGCCACTCCACATCACAGTGCCGTGATTTGAAAAACCAGGTGGAGGATCTGGTTAGGAATCGAGGGGGGAATCAAGGAATGGAAGGCAAGAGCCGGCTGAGAAGTTGGAGGAGGTCGAGGTGAGAGCATGCGACCCTGAGAAGAAAATTCGAATCGCCTCGGGCCTTAGCGAGCCGTTGAAGGAAAAGTTGGTGGAGTGTCTGCGAGCACATGCGGATGTGTTCGCATGGACCATGCGAGGATATGCACAGGATCGACCCGAGTGGCGTGTCACGGTGGCAATCTGGAGAGATGCTTAAGCCGGTAAGGCGAGAAAGGAGATGTGTCAACCGGAGAGATACTGAAGCCATCAATGCTGCGGTGGAAAAGCTGCTGAAGCGGGATTCATCACGGGAGGTATCCTACCCGAATGGATCTCGAATGTGGTCTTCGGTGAAGAAGGCAAGTGGGAAATGGAGAATGTGTGTCGACTTCACGAGATGTGAACAAGGCACGCCTGAAAGATAGCTTTCCAGTACAAAGATAGACCAGTTGGTGGATTCTACGGCGAGGCACGAGTTGCTTAGTTTTATGGATGCATTCTCGGGACATAACCAAATTCCAATGCACCGATCGAGACGAGGGTGCACGACCTTCATCACTAATCGAGATCTGTCTTGCTACAAGGTCATGCCTTCGGTCTAAAGAATGCAAGAACAGCATGTCGGAGGCTAGTGAACAAGGTCTTGAGCCATTGATCGGTCGGATAATGGAGGTATATGTAGATGACATGATCACCAAGTCTAAGGATGCGGAGGAGCATGTAAGGCATCTAGAGGAGACCTTCGCACTCTTAAGAAAGTCTGGGATGAAGCTAAACCCGGAGAAATGTGCTTTTGGAGTGGGTTCGGGAAAATTCTTGAAGCTTCATGGTGAGTCGCGGGGGATCGAGGCCAATCAGGAGAAGATAAGAGCGATGGTGGAAATGAGGTCCCTCGTAGCCTCGATGAGATACTAAAGTCTAGCCAGTAGCTGGCATCCCTCAGCGGGTTCGTATCTCGAGCCACGGATAAATCTGCGAGTCTTCTTCGAGAAATGAAGAAGGCGGGGAAGACAAAGTGGGCGCTTGAGATGCAGGCGGCGTTCCAGCGATTGAAAGAATATCCGTTGAAAGCTCAGATTCTTGTCGACACCTCGAGTAGGAGAGGTCTTGTTTCTATCTTAGCTATGTCCCGATGGGCAGCGAGCTCGATTACGGTAAGGGAGGAGTTAGAGTGCGAGTACCTGTTTATTACACGAGCGAGCTTTGCTAGAAGCGAGACCCGGTATCCACTAATGGAGAGTGGGCACTGGCCACTTGTCGCAGTGACCGGCGAGGCCTTATTTTCAGGCACATTTAGTGGTGGTTCTGACAAACCAGCCCCTCAGGCAAACTCTGTACAAGCCCGAGACTTCTGAAAGGTTGGTGAAATGGTCAGTGGAACTAAGCGAGTTTGACCTTAATTACCAACCCCGAGCAGCAATAAAAGCACAGTCTTTAGCTGACTTCATGGTCGAATGCACTGCGAGGGATGAGCAGACGGAGAACGAGCCCTCACCAGATTCCCAGACCTCGACCAACACCTGGATAGTCACAGTAGATGGATCCTGTGGAAATCAAGGAGCAGGAGCAGAAGTTGTGCTCCTAAGTCCTGAAGGAGCAGAGATGCAATACGCTGTGAAATTAGAGTTCGAAGTCACCAACAATCAGGCCGAGTACGAGCTGTAATAGCGGGACTGAAGCTCACCTCGGTAGTGAAAGCAGAGGAGGTAAAGCTTCGAACAGACTCGCAGTTGGTAACGAATCACCTCGACGAGAGCTTTCAGGCAAAGGGGGAGAAGATGGAGGCCTACCTTGGAAGGTGAAGCGGTAATGGGAATTTACGAGTAGTCGAGGTGGAACAAATCCCAAGGGGGAAGAATTTTTGAACATATATGATAGCTCGCATGGCAGCAGCATCGGACCCCAAATTACCAAAGTCTATCCCTTTGGAAATGAAGACCTGCTCGAGTATCGAGCAGGAGGATGAGATAATAAGCTTATCGACGAGCAGCACCTGGATGGAACCGATCGTTTCTTACCTCAAGGAAGGGACAGTGCCGGCTGATAAGAAGCAGGCAAGAAAGCTGAGGTGCAAAGCGGCTAGGTACACTCTCATCGATGGGGTCTTATATAAACGAGGATACACTCTCCCCTTGCTGCGGTGCTTAGACCAGGAGGAGGCTGATTATGTCCTCCGAGAGATACACGAGGGAATCTGTGGAAATCATTCTAGCGCGAGGTCCTAGGCTTTCAAGGCCTTGAGGCAAGGATGCTTTTGGCCCCGCATGCATCAAGATGCTCAGGAGAAGACAAGAAGCTGTAAAAGTTGCCAGAGCTTTGCCAACTACCTAACTTAGCCTCCGGAGAACCTTACGGTAATGAGCTCGCCATGGCCGTTTGCTCAATGGGGAATTGATTTGATCGGGCCACTGCCGAAGGGGAAAGCATCCGCCACCCACGCCATAGTCGCAATTGATTATTTCACCAAATGGGTCGAAGTGGGAGCCTTAAGCAGCATCACGGAAGGTAAAACCAACGACTTCATTTGGAAGAATGTGATTTGCGGTATGAGATTCCTCATGCATTGGTCACGAGACAATGGGAGACGGTTTGACAACGGCAGATTCGGAGATTCTACGAAATTTGGGGATAGAGTTGAAGTTTTACTCTCCTCACACCATGAGCCAATGGGCAAGTAGAGGCCGCGAATAAAACTATAAACGCCTCACGAAGACAAGACTAGGCGAGCAAAAGGAGCTCGGGTGGACGAGTGCACGGTGTCTTGTGGGCGTCTGAGAACCACACACAAAGCAGCCCTTGGAGACCCCATTCTCCTTGGCGTTTAGGCACGAAGCATTGGTTCCATTGAATTAGGAATGGGGACACACCGAATAGAACACTTGATGAGGTGCAAAACAACGAGTAAATGTGCGAGGCTGGACTTCTTTGGAAGAGAAGAGAGAAGGGTCATTGCTTAAGATCTCGAAATATCAGCAGAGGTGGCTCGTTATTACAACCGAAATGTACACATTCGTCGGTTCCAGGTGGGTGATTAGGTGCTGAGGAAGGTCAACCAGAGCATGAAGGACCCAACGCAAGGTGTGCTAGGACCAAATTGGGAAGGCCCCTATCGAGTCACTCAGTTAGCAGGACCAGGAGCGTACCAGCTAGCTCATCCAGACGGACAAGAGGTCAAGAGGTCGTGGAACGCACAACTCCTGATGAAATATTTCCAGTAAGTCCCCTTGTATTGTGAAGTGTTAATGTAAGATTCCTACCTAAAATGGGAAGTGTAAAAGTATAAATGTATATAAGAATAAGAAAGCATTCATAATGTAAGTTTAAAATGAAGACCAGAAGCACAAGAAGAAGCTTGGGTCAATTGCAGGCCCGAGCAGAAGAAGCTTGCGTCAATTGCAGGCCCGAGCAGGAGTAACACAAGAAGAAGCTTGGCTCAATTGCAGGCCCGAGCAAAAGTTCAAGAAGAACTCCTTGGCCAGAAGTCCCAAAGCCTAAGTCTTAGGCGGGACGGTGCCAAGCTTGGGTCAATTGCAAGCCCGAGCAGGAGTAACACAAGAAGAAGCTTGGGTCAATTGCAGTCCCAAGCAGGAGTAACACAAGAAGAAGCTTAGGTCAATTGCAGGCCCGAGCAGAAGTTCAAGAAGAACTCCTTGGCCAAAAGTCTCAAAGCCTAAGTCTTAGGCGGGACGGTGCCAAGCTTGGTTCAATTGCAGGCCCGAGCAGGAGTAACACAAGAAGATGCTTGGGTCAATTGCAGGCCCGAACAGAAGCAGCTCGTGAGGAATGCTATGGCCGTAAGTCCCAAAGCTTAAGTGTTAGGCGGGACGGTGCTAAGCTTGGGTCAATTGCAGGCCCGAGCAGAAGTTGCTCGTGAGGAATGCTATGGCCATAAGTCCCAAAGCCTAAGTCTTAGGCGGGATAGGGCCTAGCGAGGGTCAATTGCAGGCCCGAGCAGAAGAAGCTTGGGTCAATTGTAGACCCGAGCAGAAAAAATTCGAGAAAAACGTAAAGGCCAGAAGTCCCACAGCCTTAGATCTAGGCAGGATAGTGCCGAGCAAGAGCCAATTATTGGTTCAAGCAAGAAAAGCGTGAAAGAGATTACACATAATTTAAACTCGATAATCGAACTCGAAGAAAATAAGCTCACCAAATAAGGGTCACAGACCATGAGCAAAATGCTGAGCCAAGTAAAATGAACTCACAAGATAAACATAAGGCTTTTCGCCCAAGTCAAAGCAAAACTCTACCATGCACGAGTTAAACAACATCATACTTGGGCAGAAAACAAAAGAAGAGCCCAACACTTATAAATAATTCCTCTTAACCAAGCACACGAAGATAATTTCATAAGTGTGAAACACAAGCTTACACATATGATTGTTGCTCAAATGCATGTTTTTTATTTATTGAATGATTACAAGTACAGGAAATGTAAAAAAAAAAAAAGTCCAAATTATGCAGCAGGAGGGACGTCATCAGCAGCAGTAGGAGGGTCAGCATCAGCAGGAGGGACGTCGTCAGCCGCAGCAGGAGGAAGGCCCGGCATCAGCGGGAGGAGCGATGGGAGGGACATCGGCAGGGCGTCAGCGGGAGGGCATCGGCGGGCGTCAGCGGAGAGGAGAGAGCTCTCTGACAACAGTTTGGGGCTCGGACGGAGTAGCGTCATGATTGCTCATGAATTCAGCTACATACCCTTCAACCTTAGACATATCGGCCTCGGGGTATGCCTTACCAAAAGCATACATGAGGCAGTCATAGCTGGAGTCCACCCATTGTTGTACTCGATGGCAAGTTGGACCTTTAAAGTGTCAATTTGCCGCTGAAGGCGAGTAGTTTCCCCTCCATGAAGCTGCTCGTAGTAAGATTTTGAGTGTCCGGATCCTTTCGAGCATCATCCAATTCATCGCGGGTGTCAGTCAGCTCTCTCTGAAGCTGAGAGACCTTGGAGTCAGCCACTGCTGTCTTCTCTGCAAATTTAAGTTCTCGTCCAAAAGCTTTTTATTTTCCTCCTTCAGCTCGCCCACAATCTGCTCCAAACTCACGAACCTTTGCTTTAAGTTCTTCACAGGAGCCCGAGTTGAAGCCACGAGAATGGTCGTGATCGCTAAAGCCCGAGGAGGAGTCATTGGAAAGCACTAAACAGCTCATCGGAATTAAAGGATTCCAGCTCATCCAAGAATCTGCCGCCCAACTCTTCGCGGTAGGTCCTCAAGTAAGGCTCGATGCGGCCAGGCTGATTTTGCTCCTGCACATTGTCGGTTTGAGGGCGAGCTGGAGCAACGGTCCTTGGCCGTCTGCGTGGAGGACCTTCCTCTGCTCGCTCAGTCTGTTGAGCAGAAAAGGTAACTCGAGTGGATGGAGGCGGAGCACCCGTTTCTACTCGTGGCCTCTTTCAAGTGCTCGCACCTTCGGTCGTCCCCACACGCCGATGTAACATCTCACACATCCTGTTGCTCATATCTTTACTTGGCACTAAACTGGACTCCAAAAAGTTTTGGGGTGTCAGCAGTTCCCTGCACGAGCTCGCGTTTGTAAGAGCGGTCTGCACACGTGCTCGAAGCTGGTCCCCAATCGAATAAGAGGCACCCCAGGAGACTGCAAAAACAATCAAAGTAAAATAATGAGAACAGACGCGAGCAGGAAAACTAAAAGTAAAATCCACAAGACGGATAAACGACACGGAGTGCAAAAGTGCATGGAGCTGGAGGGACCCTCTCAGCTGTGAAGTGCGACTTGCCCCACTCTCCCCAGCGAAGAAGAATTTGCTCTTCCGGTTGCCACGGAGGTTGGGAGATCGGTGATGGGCTTTTACCCTTCGGATGAAGGTAAGGTAATACCAACCAGACATCCTTCGGCTGCACTTCAGCTGGTAAAGGTGTCCGACTTCCCTACCGAGGGCTCACCTAGATCACAGTGCTTCCACAACACAAAGAGTCCGGAAAGGACCCTCCACCCATTCGGGTTCAATTGCCCCGGGGCCAGACGAAATCTGGACAAAACCCGGGCAAAGTAAGGCTGGAGAGGCAGCCTGACCCCCCATTTAAAGCACTCCAAGTGGAAGGTCGTATATCCTTGGGGGGGACGGCTGGGGATCTCACTCCTGCCTGGCAACCTTAAATCCACATTTTTGGGTATGTGGTAAGTCTGCCTAAGCCTATCTAAGTCCGAAGAGGTGGTTTCACATCTCAAGTGGTCAATGGGGTATTCCCTCTCGGACCTTTGGTGGCCCTTGCCTCTGACGTGGTGGGTCTCGGCGCAGGTAATTCCCTCTCGGACTAGAATCCCTCACGGGGATTATACTAAGGGGTTGTGCCTCACTAGAAGAGGACGAATCCTCCGGCAACATCTTACGAGCCTGTTGGGGATTTGACATTTTTCTTTTTTTCTAAGGGTATAAACTAACGGAGTTCAGCAGGGGAAGAAACAGAGTGGCGGCAGGAAATGGAAGAATGGCTTGTACCTGAACGCGAAAGGAAGTGTAGTTGGCCGGAAATCACCCTGGCAAAAAGAAGAAGACGAGTAAATGGCGGAAAGCAGATTAATTTTGAGTTTGAACGAAAGTGAGCAAATAGAGGGAACAGTGAAGAAGTTAGAGGTTTTTAAAGAGGAGGACGCGTCTCTTCGACTGGCGGCGTGCGTTTTGAGGTGCACGACCTTTCGGGTAACGTCCCTTCGAATTTTAAACGCACGGCTGGGATTAACCCACATGTCCCGCCTTAAATGCGAAATGATTGAAGTGGGAGACATCTGGGAAACGTGGGGAAGCGTAAAAGGCCGCGAATTCGACCCATCATTAATGAGTTTCCAGTCTTATCTTGTTTCACTCAAAAGACTAGAAACTGGGGGACTGGTGTTTGGGTAATATCGGGCAGGTCTTCTCGAGGCCCTTCCAGCTCGAATAAAATACCCCGAGGACAGCCTAGCTCGAGCAGAAGTCTCGACCACTGGCACAAAGACAACCTCATTAGACGTCAAAGCTAGTCAAGGTCGAGGAATTCAGAGCCGCTCGACCTCCAAGCTCCACCTCCGAGCTCCTTTGCCTGCACGAGGTCGTCCACCCCAGTCAAAGCTAGTCAAGGTCGAGGAATTCAGAGCCGCTCGAGCTCCTAGCTCCTTTGCCTGCTCGAGGTCGTTCGCCCCAGTCAAAGCTGGTCAAGGTCGAGAACTGAGCACTCCTTTCCTGCTCGCAGAGATTAAGTCCCCGAGCACAACTGGACAGGACCCGGCCCAGGGCAGCCCGACCCGCTTTCTCCGAATCCTGGCACACCTTTAGATGTCTGATCAGGGTCCCACATGGTACTATTGCCGATGGCCGGTACATGCCCCCACGGTGTCATCATTCCTAGCGCACATGGCCGACATGGTAATCTGGCCACGTGAACCGGGTTAAGGAGACAGCCACACATCTCTAGGGAATATTACGCCAATCCCGGCTGTCAGAGGGACCCAAACACCACTGACGCGGGAATGGATGCTCTTGAAGAGAAAGAGCGGGAAAAATGGAGTATAAAAGGAAATGAACGGGTACGTTATGGGGGTTGAAAAAATTGATTCGCAAGGGTTCTAAAATAGATATACAGGTTCTTCCTATTCTGTTTTCCCTCATCTGGATTCTCTGAAAACACCATATTTATTCCAAAGGGAGGGCGAAAAAGATCCCTTTCATCTTTTCGGTCTCTTTCATTAAGGGAGATACTAAAAAGAACAACCCGGTTACTGACTTGAGCGTCGGAGGGTTTTCACCGGAACACGCCCGGCTACCCCTGACCCTATTTTCTGTGAGTGCAGGTTCGGGAGATCTCCGAAAAGACAGCGGAATATGACGAATGAGACAATCCTGCTCGAGCTCGAGCTGGTCGCGAGCAGAAGGTTCGAGGAACTATTTAAAAGCACGCGAGAAAAACTGCATCAACACGTTTTATACATTTATGCAAGCTTCAATCAGATTCAATCTTTAAAAAATATGATAAACTGCAACAAAATGCATCAACAGCGTAATTTTTTTTTTTAATAATACATTGACCCTTATCTATTACTTGGAATTAAAGATCTAGCATCAGCTCATGATCCTTGTCAAATAGTAAGGTACTGTATTATTCTTAGCCGGTGTAAGATATTATCCGTTACTTGTTTGCTGAGGAAAGTTTTAACGACACTGCGTGATTTGATAAAATAATCAAAAAAATGCGGTACAATATATCTGCATTATCAAAAGGGGAAATGACACACACACAACAATAAACACGACAATAAGCACCGAATGGTGCTTTTTAGAATTAATATAAAACCCCACACAGACCCCACAACACTCACAGACAAGCTGTTCAAACCTCACAACGCGCGACTTCTTCGCTTTCCCAAACACACCTCACAAACCTTACAACAGTAGCTTTCCTTCTCTCTCGCTGCTCTTTCAAAAGTGTCACCGTGGATCTCTTTCTTTCTCACTCACAGCTCTCTTGTAATTCTCACCGATGGTCTCTCGCCTGGGGTCTCTTGTCGTGGGCCACTCTTTGGGCTACTGTAATCACTTTAAAAAAAATAATTTATATGAAATGATTTGCTGCCATGGCTTGTCAAATGTTTCAATTGAACAAGGGGAATATCATTATGCTTCATTTTGAATCAAAATTGTGCCACATCACAATTGCAAGAATCAAAGTCGTCCATGTAAAGGTCATGGCTTATGAATACTGCCAACCTATAACAGGTTGAGGAGCAGAGCTTTGATACTGCAAACTCCAAACAAAACTGTGGAGGCAGATCTTTGTTTGGTTTTGACTTCTAAGAGTGAAAGGGCAACCGAGTATGGGAGAATTTGGGAGAATGCGCGTGTTAAAATTCACCTGTTTAATACTAGCTGCTTTATATTAATTCTAAAACGCACCGTTCGGTGCTTATTATTGTGTTTGACTGTTTGTTGTTGTGTGAATATCAGAATTGTATCAAAAGTCTCACTTACTGAATGGCATACTCATCTCGGTGTTGGGGAAAAGGTTGTTATTATTTCCCTCACCATAAATGAACACAATTCTTTTATGATGAGTCATAATAACTTGCTCTTTATAGACTCAAGCTAGCCTAAACGTAATCACATATCATCCCTTCTTTCATGGCCATTAGATAGGCCTTAATAGTGTCACTGATAAAATTGAATTGTCCGCTACCATCTTTAGCCACAACAACATTAGGTATGAACATCTCTTTAGGAGTAGCCATAAGCTTATGGATAGCAGCTGAGAATTAGGAAGGAAATTTATATACTTCATCCCCTTAGAAATGGCTTAAAAATATTAGGTGGTGGTAGGTTTTCTTCGATTAATTTCAAAATAATGAAGGAGGGAAAGCAATTCATATACTGTTGTCAAAGCAATACTACCAAGTTGTCTTGATTCTTGCACAGGCCCCCATTAGCTTTTCTTTTTGAGCTCAAGATTTCCTCCTAAACCCAATAAGGTATGCTTTTTGAATAATTACATTCTATTGGATCTTTAATCTAAAATTATTGGATCCTTAATCCACGTTGGACTTATATATGAATAATTATATATTATGGACTGTTATATAAGGTTTAGTCCAATTAAAAGTGATCTATTAAGATTTTCGATAATTTAGGTTTCAACGTATCTAATAGGGTATGAGCGTTTAATGTGTAGAGACCTAAGGGTATTATTACTTTTATAATGGGTTGAAATATGAATACCTAAAGATAACATGAAAAGTTATTTATACAAGTGATTATAATCCTCATTTCACATGTAACATTCTATTCTCTTCTAACATCTCATCATTAGAGAAAGTATAGTAAGAACTTAAATGATTCTTTAAGATAACATACTGATCTAGAAAGTTAACCGCATGGCTCTAGAAAATAATTCAGCATTATTGATTTAGGTATGCTTCCACATATTTAATTATTAATTCTTTGTGATACATAGAATTTAGATGATGGTTTTCACCAAAAGTTTATTGTTTTTTAAAATAGCCTCTTCATGTTGAATCATTGAGAACAATTTGTGATTGTTTTCTAGCTTAAAAATTATTAGGAAAATTAAAAAAAAATTTCTCAATTAAAAAAGATGGAAGAAAAGCAACATGGCCATTGGGCTACACGTAAGCAAGCTATAACTTGATTGCATGACTACAGAAGCCATGACCACCTCATTGAAGAAGAAGAAGTGACGTCCGATTGTCGCATTAAGAAGATGAGAAGATTAAAAAAATTAGTGTTTAAGTTAGGATTTGTTAGGATTCCAGTCGGGTCAACCCAATCTAATGCAACCCAATTAAGAAAATGGGGTTGGTTTATGATCCAGTTCAAATCACCTAAAGCGATCAATAGTTGACTGTTAACTAGACTTTGACCCAAATTTTTTTATTTTTTAAAGGATAATTTTAGTACAATTTAAAATTCAAATATTAGTATGTTTATATATTTTTTATATGAATTAATTGGAGCAACATGTCATGAAAGTGACATTTTTTCAGAAATTAATTTATTTTGGAATATAAATGGTCCTGTTTATGTGATTTATGTGAATATCGAATAGCCCAAAGGAAAGTCCATATTTGACAATGTTGTATGTGTACATGTGGTAATAAATACGTGATAATTATTTAGTTTTACATGAGAATAATTAATTAACTCAAAGGAAGATTTATTGTTTGACATGTTCTTACTATTAATATTTGATTAATATAGCAAGATATCACTTGCAAATTTATATTTTGTTCAAAGATGAAATAGTGTCCGGTATCTTGAGATTGAGTTTACCTTTATTTAAATTTATTTTTGTTATAAGACTTATGACGGCTTGTTTTATTTGTTTGTTATTCTCTGTTCAATTATGACTCTTACTAACATTACTGCCAACTTCAATTCTATTTTTATAATAAATTACTCTAGCTTCAAGTTATAGTAAGGGAACCTTTTAATAGTTTTGACAACCATAGATCTCGACCTTGCATTAAGAGTTGATTCTACCCCATCTCTTACAGCTAATAGTATTTCTAATGACAATAAGGATTTAGAAAAGTGAGATAAATCAAATCGCATGCGTATGATGATCGTGGAAAAAACCATTCTAGAAGCATTTAGGAGTTCAATATCCGAAAATATAACTATGACCAAGGAATCATTTAAGGATATTGAAAAGAGGTTTGTTAAGATTAAAAAAGCTAATATACACATGCTCTTAACAAGTCTATTTTCAATGAGATGTACGGACAAGGACAAGGGCAAGAAAATAAAGAATGATAAAGAAAATGTAGATACAACACCTCAAAAGAAACCTGCTACTCCGAAAGGTACTAGTTGTTTATTTTGTGGAGCAGAAGGGCATAAAAAGAAATATTATACCAACTATCATGCATACTTTTTAATTTGACTTATTATGAGGTTAATTTAACTTCGATACTTAGAATCACGTGGTGGATAGATTCATGTGTAACAACTCACATTAGTGTGTCTATGCAAGGTTGCCTTAATTATCAAAAACCTAGTGATGGTTAAAGATATATCTATGTCGGTGACTGTAAAATAGTTGAAGTTAAAACAATTGGAAAATTCATATTATTATTAAAGACAATATTTTATTTAGATCTTGATGAAATATTTATTATTCTATTTTATAAACAAAATTTGATTTTCATTTTTTTCAGTTCTTTATCAGGTGATGATAATTTTATTTGATTGATAAGATTGCTTCATTTAATGAATATCTAAAATTCAGTACATGAGGTATAAATAGAAAATTAACCAATGAGAATTCAACGGCATTATGACACAAGAATTAGGTCATATATGTAGCTAGAGAATAGAGAATAACTAGAGACTTTTCCTTTTTAGAAAAATGAAACAAACCAATAAAAGGAGTTTAGAAGCCCTACCTTTGGATGTATTAGGACTCATACATGTGGATATTTACAGACCATTCCCTAAGGCTACTTAGAATGGTCTACAATATTTTATCATGTTCATAAATGATTATTCTCATTATGCCTACATATATCTTCTCCATGAAAAGTCATAGTCTTTGGATATGTTAAAATATTTTAAGGTTGAAGTTGAAACCATCTAAAAAAATAAATCAAAAGCGTTAAATCTAACCATGGTAGTGACTACTATATTAGATACGATAGTTCAGGTGAACAATATCTAGGATTATTTGCTAAATTCCTAGAAGAATGAGGTATCGTCCTATAGTATACTATGCTAATTTTGTCATTATGAATTGTGTTATTTAAAGACTAAACATGACGTTTAAAAACATGGTGAGGAGTATAATTTATTATTGGACTTTACCAGAATTACTATAAGGAGAAATATTTAAGATTACAACATTATCCTTAAGAGGGTTCTAACTAAAGTAGCTACCAAAACCTTTACAAACTTTAGATGGGTAAGACGCCTAGTCTAAAACACTTGTATGTTTGAGGATGTCCAGTTGGGGCAAGGCTTTATAGGCCTAATGAAAAAAAACTAGACTCAAGGATGGTGAGTTGTCATTTTATTAAATACTTTAAAAGATTCAATGGGTGTAAGTTTTATGATCGCGGACTAAGTCAATTTTCAACTCGCGGCTCTCTAAGAATGTCAAGTTTGCAAGGGGAGGTGTAGTTAGGGACATTAGAGGAATATATAGATATTCCCATATGTATTATTAGCATTGATCATGATCTCATTCCTTATACTGTTCAAGACAATATTGGAAAACCTCCCATACAAAAAAATATTCTAGAAGAACAAACTATCTCAAGAATATATGTCATTAAGAAGATCCACTAGAGAAATGAGGAGTGCAGTACCAGATGACTACATTGTATTTTTGTAAGAAGATGAAGTAAGTATTAGAGTTATATAAAATGATCCAATAAATTTTCGTAAAGCCATAGAAAGTTCTAACTTTCAAAAGTAGATTGATGCCATGAATAAGGAAATAAAGTCTATGAAGAACAATGACATATAGGACGTTATCTAATTTTTAAAAGGTATGAAATCTATTGGTTATAAATACAAACTTAAGAAATCAATCTACGGGCTCAAGCAAGTATCTTGATAATAGTATTTTAAGTTTCATCAAGTGATCATCTCATTATATTTTGAGATGAATTTGGTCGATGATTGTATATACCATAAGTTCTCTAAGAGCAAGTATATTTTTTTGGTTTTATATGTCGATGATACTTTGGTTACTAGCAACGACATATGTTTATTATACGAAACCAAGAGATTTTTAGCTAAGAATTTGAGATAAAGATCTTAGTGATATCTCTTTTATATTGAGTATACAAATACACCTAGATTGGTCCTAGGTATTCTTGAATTATCATAAAACATGTATATCGAAAAACCTACATGCTCACATATTAGAGGTTAGATCAGCTTGAGATTATTAAATATATTGACTCTAATTTTATTGAATGCGAAGAAAGTATGAAGTCCATTACAGGCTACATCTATCTGCCAGTTGGGGTTACTGTTTTTTTAGAAGAGTGTTAAATTGTCTCTTATAACATTTTCTATAATGGCAGCAGAGTTCATAGTATCTTATGAGGCATCTAATCATAGAATATAGTTGTATAATTTTGTCATAAGGTTATGCATAGGAGAAGATATTAAGAGACCAATTAAGTTATTTTGTGACAATAAGTCAGCAGTACTATATTCTATAACAAGAGGAGTTTGACGAAGTCGAAGTATATAGATGTCAAGTTCTTAGTTATTAAAGAAAGGGTTTAGAGTTGACAGTTGTCTATAGAACAGGACATCAAAATCTCCATGATTGCGGATCTGCTTACTAAGGAATTGCCACCTAAAAAGTCTCGTGAGCACGCGGTCCATATGGGTGTCATATCATTATAGGATATTTAGTTTTAGTAGGAGTTTGTGATTTTAAATGTTATTATGGTATATACATTTTTCAATTATTTCAAATTATAGATATTTAAGGTTATTTTCTGCAGAAATCAAATTTTGGTTTATTCACACTTTGATTTTGATATGATTTAATCTTACTAAGGTTTAAGGTGGAACAGTTGAAAATAAGTATTTTAACATCACATTGTATAAAATTTTCATGTTACACATCCACATTATAATCCATATCATTTAGTTGTATTTAGTTAATACTATTAACATAGTGATCATTGATGGGTTGAGTTAAAACAATTGTAATAAAAATCGCTTTGATCTTATGTTGGTATGATTGATGGACCGGATTTGTTACCGATACTTTTCGGTAATGACAACAAGGTTAAACTCATATAGTTATTTTACAAAGCATAATTATAAGGTTACACATATAGCACAAGTGGGAGATTGTTAGATCTTTAATCCGACATTATTGGATCCTTAATCTAATGTTGGACTTATATGTAAATAAATATGTATTACGGACAATCATATAAAGTTAAGTCCAATTAATAGTAATTCATTAAGGTTTTTGATAATTTAGGTTTTAATGTATCTAAAAGGGTGTGAGCCTTTAATTTGTAGAGACTTAAGAGTAATTACTTGATAGATTAAAATAGGAATATCTAAAGATAACATGAAAAATTATTTATATAAATGGTTATAATTCCCATGTCACACGTAACATTCTACTCTCTTTTGACATCCTATCATCAGAGAGAGTGTAGTGAGAAACTTAAAGGATTCTTTAGGATAATATGCTAATTTGGAAGGCTAATTGCACGGCTTTAGCAAGTAATTTAACATTATAGATTCAAGTATGCTTCCATATATTCAATTATTAATTTTTTGTGATACAACGTAAATGATTTTCACTAAAGGTTTATTGTTTTAATACGCTTATTTTTTCTTATTTACAAAGATATTAAAATGAATTATAATACAAAGAATATTATTGATATGACATCATATTATAATTAATATTTACGATCAGATTACAACTGTAATTAATTTATATTAATTTTATGAAGTACTGTTCAGATTTTAATCATCACTAATATTCGAAAGATGCTTACTCCACTTATATTTAATAAAGAACAATTTTTTTACTCAATTATTTATATAATTAAAGAAAATATTAAGTCCTTATAATATTTTGTGACCAGCACCATAATTATAAGGGTAGAACTCTGGCCAGTTAGCCAAAGACCGAATAGTTTTAACACGTCCAACTTAGCCATGATCTCATCAGCACCATAATTTAGAGTTTCTAATTGGTTCTCTTCGATAATGCCCTCATTTTTCTAAAGATCAGCCATACCCAATTGCATCTAAAATTGGGTTGTGCTTCGTTTACATTCAAACATTAGATTTATATCTTACCATTGAATTATCCCACGTAAAATCCGCTTATTGACAAGCACTTCTTCGCTCAAGAGTAATTGCCTTCCCCTCTTAGTTCTTTATAATTGCAAGGATCGTAAGTTAAAACTCCTGGATTATGCTTTGTTGGGATGCTATATTTGCATGCTGCAAGGTGGCAATGTAACTGTACAAGCTAGCAAGCAATTTGGGTACATTCATGGGCTTTCTTCAATAATCAACCATGCATGCTTGTCTTATTAACAGTACTTCTTTGAAGGGATGCTATAATTTGTTTTTCTTGGGTTCTGATTTAGAATTTACGACTTTTTAGTAAAAGTTAGTTGTTTCAATTATTCAATATGTATATTTTTTATTATTTCAACTAGTCACTTCTAGATCAAACTCCGTCTCTTCCAACCATTTTGATTCATCATTCATCAATTAGGTCTAAATCTTATGTTGTATATCATTGAGGTGTTGTGAATTACAAGATACAACAATAATAGAAAATTTTTTTAATTATAAAATAAAATTTAATAACATATAATAATTATGAGTTTAAATAATATATGTTTATCATTATATACTAGTGATGGATTAAATGAACTTAATTTTCTTACTGTAACTTTTAAGTCATAACAATTAGTATTTATTAAAATATTTAATATCATAACTTTATTTTTTAGTAAAGAAAAAGTAAAAAATAAGAATAAAAAATACAGATTTTAATATATTACAGCATCATAACTTTATTTTAATAGATTACAAGATAAAGTACTTACTTTATAAAATAATGTATGAATTAAATGTAAAGATAATAAAATCACGTATTTGAATGCACATCAAAGTTTATATTACATGATGAATTAATAAGTTGTCTGTTTAAAAAAAATTACAAAGAAATTGGATTTTAAATTAAAATAGTGAAACTCATTTTTTTAAAATATACACGACTGTTATTAATAGTATCAAAATTAATAATAATTCACTTACAAAAATTTTATTTATTTCATGAACGTTGAGGGGTGTTATGTCAATATATCGATAGTTTCTCTTCATGTGGAGCAAGGGCCAAACCTGGGGGGCTGTATCAAAAAAATTCACGATACAAAAACATCAAACATTCATTAACCTCTGTAATCAAACGGTTAAGACAGCCGCAGCTACAATCACTTGTCTAAACCATTTCACACCAGAAACGCTCCTCTTTTTTCCCACTGAAATTACACACAAACTACAAAACAGAGTACGAACAAAAGTTGTATGAAGTAATGCAAGAGCAAATCTAGCTACTTTTGTATTAAAAAAAGAAAAATCTAGCTACGTTTGATTTGAGATGGTACAAAATCGTCACCGTGGAGGAGGAGGCTCGTATTATAATAGAACCACTTCTTCAACAGCCAATTTTTTCGCGAAGAAACCATCTTTTTTAAGTATCACTCTTTATATAATCCTTCTCTTTGCCTTTTCGATTTTCGTTATTCTTGTTAACACTAGTAGAAAGATATTGGATGTTGATAATGGTATTGATGGGCAGAAGCCTGTCTTCACTGAACATTCTCAGTCTCAATCCCACATAGAATCTTTAGAGGTAAAGATTTGATTTTTTTAATTTTATTTTTAGAATAGTCATTGATGTTAAGTTATTGGCTTTTATGCTGTTTTCTGCTTCTGGGTAGTTATGGTTTGGCCTTTGAAAGTTGATTTTTGATTTGATTGTTCTATTTTCTTGGTGGGTTTTGGGTTTTGGTATCTGGGTTGCTGGCTTCTGCTTTCAGTTGTTGACTGGGTGAGTGTTCTGTTGAAGGAACTTGGATTTGTTACATTAGTATAATTGTCAGAATAGGGGATTTAGGATCTTGTAGTGTACATGTTATTAGTGGAGGAAGTTTTGTATTTTGAATTGAAAGTAAGCTGAAAGGCAATGCGGTTACTACAATTTGTGTGAGCTCAACTTGTAAAATGGAATCCATGTTGGGCAGATGGGCTTTTTAGACAGATCAAAATGTCTACTTGTTATTCATGTTCAATCATTTGATGTAGCTGAGAAATTCTAAAAGATGGAGGAATCGCCCCATTGTTGAAATGTAGTTTATATGCTATTTTACAAAGTGAAAGAAAGCAATTATTGATTGGCTTGCCTTTCCAGAAACTCTTATTTGCCACTTATATGTTACTTGGTTGTTTCAGTGAATTAAAAGTCTGGAAAATGTTATGCTTCCCAGAATCACCTCATATGCCCCTCAATTATCACTGATTTTACCATGCATGATCTGTTCCCAAGAAAGTTAGTCAAAGTAATTTGCTTCTCAAGAAACTCATATAGGTCTTGGTTATGAAACTCATATAGGCTGACATGGATTTGTATGTTCACAGAACAATAAGTTGCAATATAAAAAGAACTAGGTAGAATTTACTGGAAATTTTCTGGTCTTACGGTAATCTGCTAAATTTGCCTACATCTAATTGGAACGATAATCTTGAGCTTACCTTACAATTGCCAAAAACTGATTACTGATAGTTCCTCCTAGAAAAAGGAAATAAGAATTGCTCAAAGATTATTTGATTCTGATGCAAATTATTTCTTATTCATCCGTTTTCCATACTACTTTCCCTTTTGAAACTGAAATTAAAAATGTTATCATTTTAATTGAAAATCTCAGTAAACAGTATCAATGTTACAGCCAGTTGAGAAATAGTGAAGCATTTTCTTTTATTGGCAATGGGTTTCTTTGCTTGCAATTTTTGCAGATTCCAGATGAACAACTTTGGGAACCTACTTTTAGCTATGGTTTACACCCGTGCGTCAAGCCGACTAGTAAATACAGAGGTAAAAATTACTTCTGCTTATCGTATTTGTTTGTATGCAGGATGGATCCTCCTTCTGTTCCTAAAACCTAGTGGAACAAGATCTAGTGACACTTCTGTAATTCTGTGGGAGCTCTGCTTCCCTTGAATTGTACTCTTATCACATTTCCTAGTCTTTGCTATTTTAATGAGCTTTATTTTTCTGTATTATCAAGTGCATGTAATTGGTATTGCAGTTGCTTATAGCCTTCTACCAGGCATATTCTTGCATCTTATTGACCAATTCTTTTTATTTATCTAAATTCAAGCTAAGTAATTCTCTCATTCTAACAAACAAAAAAATAAATGCATAACAGCACAACCCACCTATGCACACCCTTTCGTTCTCTTTTTCTCTTACTCTCTATCCGTATTATCTCTCCTAAATTCTGGTTTGCTATGTCAGCTGCCCAAGGATCAGACCGCTACATAACAGTGAAAAGCAATGGAGGACTAAATCAGATGCGGACTGGTGTAAGTTTACTGTCATCTACATGTTTCTAAAATTATGTAGTATTTTGTGCTTCAGCTATAATTTTAGTCTAACCAAGAAAAAAAAATTGCCATCATCATCAAGATTGCTCTATCTTATGAAGCATAGCATTTTTCCTAAAAGCAAAGTAGAAACAAAAAAAGACAAATTCACTAATGGCAGAAACATAATTAAGAGAATAAGATATATGACGCATTTCTAGTAGAGGTCAACTTTGATATATGACGCATTTCTAGTAAAGGTCAACTTTCAGTTTAGCTGTTCACCATAATTTCTGATTTTTATCTTTTTCAAAATTCAATAACCATGCTTTTCTCATAGATATCGGACATGGTGGCTGTGGCACGCATAATGAATGCAACCTTAGTTGTTCCTCAATTGGATAAACGCTCATTCTGGCAAGACTCAAGGTATTCTGAAGTGCTCCATAATTGTGACAATGGTGCTTTAAATGACTTATATTTTAAGGTAGAATTTCTAATGTTATGAATCCTATCCACAGTACATTTTCAGATATATTCGATGTGCTGCATTTCATTAATTCATTACAAGGAGACTTGAGGATTGTCATGGAGCTCCCCAAGGAACTGGAGCCAGCACCTCGGGCCCGGAAGCATTTCACTTCCTGGTCTGGGGTGGGTTACTATGAAGAGATGACACAGTTATTTAAGGAATATCAGGTATGTCTAATATTTTGTGGCTGCATTTCCAAGTTAAAACAACCAGATCTTGGTTTTGAACCAAGAGCCTTATTCTGTGTCAGAGGATTTTGCAACTAAGATATCTACTTTCACTAGTTCCAGCAATCTATTGCTGTTAGCACCTTTGAAGAACTGTGGTGTTTGCTATTTCTTTATCTGTTTATGATATTACATATGGGCCCCATTGTTGTGCTTAGAATTGTCAAGATCATCCCTCATATAACATTCATTATAACCAACAGAGAAACAATCATTCAACTGATAAACAGCATTGGATGTAATAAAACCATCCGTTATCCTACTGAGCTGATCCACGTTACTCTACCTTGTCTTTTATGCAAGGTTTTTGCAGCTTAACTGATCCACTTTTAATGGTGTCTAGCAATCCATTCCAGTTAGCACCCATAAAAGACTTTGTGCCACGCTCATACTCCCTTTTTTCCTCTTAATAGTTCTATATTTACGTATGGGCACCTTTATGGCACTTAGAACTAAGAAGACCCATTTTTTGCACTGATTTTGTTACCGCCAAACTGGAATAATCATTTACCTAACAAACATTATCATTAGGTTATCATGGTATGTAAGTTAAACCTAAGTTCATTATTTGTCAATTTCTTGATTACTTTGAAGCATATCTCCTGGAACTTTAATAATAAAATATTTTAGAAGACTTAACCTTGCTTTATGCTTTCACCTTCCAAATCATGGCTAATTATTGAGTGAAATTGGTGGGTATTTGACTTTGATAATCAGTTACTTCTTTGATTAGAAAGATGTCTGAAGTCAAGATGGCTTACCAAGTCAATTTCTGCAGGTAATCCATGTTGCAAAATCAGATTCACGTCTTGCAAACAATGATCTACCTCTGGATATACAGCGGTTGAGGTGCCGTGCTCTATATCATGCTCTCCGCTTTTCTCCCCCAATTGAAATCCTAGGAGAGGTTTGAATTGCTATTCCTCGGTGTTAACACCTGTCACTCTTCCCTCTTTTTTCATTTTTATTTTTTTGGATGTCTTTGTGGACATTATCAAAACCTAGGTTACGTTAGGGATTGTTTAATTTAGAATGTAAATGTGATTCTTTATTTCTGAAACTAAGAGATGCTAATAATTCTTAAAAAAAATGTGTTTGTTTAAGAGTTTGCAAACTGTTTTTAGATTTTCTGGAAATTATTTGAAACTCTGAATGATAAAAGTTATTTGGTGCTGTTTCTGTGGGATTATATCAAAATTGTATTTAAAACTGCAAATTTATCACAAACTGAAAATTGTTCTTGGTTTACAAACTATACACCCTGTTAATAGATTCAAACTGTGATCATCCAAGTTCTTATAAGATATAAGATTTTTGAATGGCACACAAGTGGTTAGTCACAATCTCTAAAATCATTTGATAGTTTTGATCCTTTCGGCATGTACCGTGTATTATGCTAGCATGCAATGTATGTTGAAGTCCTATGATGCATTTAAGAGGTCTCCTATGGGGCTTCCTGTTAAATTAGGTTCTGAGCATGCATGACGCTGACACCACAGAAGCTAGTGGAGCGGCTGAGATCTCGTGGGAGAAGATACATAGCTCTTCATCTCAGATATGAGAAAGACATGCTGTCTTTTACTGGTTGTACTTATGGTCTGACTGATGCAGAATCCAAAGAGCTGACAATAATGAGGTGAGATTTGTGTCTGTATGTGCATGTTACTTGTATAGTTTCAAGTGGAAAAACATACATTGTCAAATTGAGCGGATAAGCCGTGGCTAAAGGTCTGCCTCTGCCTATATATAGGGTTGTAGCTGTCCAATAAAATTTAGTCTTAGATAAATCATCGGCTTTAGGGCAGTTTAATATCTTCTAAACATTTTTTGGTTTGTTGTGCTAGTCATAATCAGTTTTGTGAAACTTCCAAAGAATGCTAAAAACCATTTAGGATATTCTCAAAAGTTTTGAAAATCTTTTCATTTAATTTTAAATTATTTTTTAACTTAATACACAAGTATGTTGATTAGCTCCAATTCAGTGAATTAAAATTCCAGTGTTAAAACCATCAAAACTTTTGGGGAAGTCAGTTGCTTATTGCAACTCATGGTTATTGTTTTTCTAGGGAGAAGATGAATCATTGGAAAGTTAAAAAGATAAACTCAACAGAACAGAGAATTGGAGGCTATTGTCCACTTACCCCCAAGGAAGTGGGGATATTTCTTCAAGCCCTTGGTTATCCTCCATCAACAATAATTTATATTGCTGCTGGAGAAATCTTTGGTGGCAATACTCATCTTTCGGAACTCATGTATCGCTTCCCAAATTTAGTTTTCAAGGTAAGTCAATAATCTAATAGCTTATCGCCCAGCCAACATAGCTTGATGGCACAGGTGCATTGACAAATCAGTGGTTGGATATTACAGGAAACTTTGGCAACCAAGGAAGAGTTAAAAGCATTGGCTAATCATTCGTCTCAAACTGCAGCACTTGATTACTTGATTTCTGTAGAGAGTGATGTGTTCATTCCATCACATTCTGGCAACATGGCGAGAGCAGTTGAGGGCCACCGGAGATTCTTAGGTCACCACAAGACAATCACCCCAGACAGGTATTAAATCAGTCATGGAATTTTTTTTTTTTGGAAGGACTCTGGAGAACTGACAATAGACTACTATGTTATTTGTTCGCTCTATGAAGAAAATTCCTGTTGTAATGTAGTAGCAGACTGATATTCTCAAGTAATTCCTCTCCCTTTTTCCACTTTCAGGAGAGGACTTGTTGAACTTTTTGATAAGCTAGAAAGTGGAAAGCTTAGAGAAGGGCCATCCTTCTCACATCGTGTTCGGCTAATGCACGAGAACTGGTAACTTTGTTGAGACTTTTTGTAATGTATATCTATCTATTCCAAAGAAATAAACTGTTGCCATGCAATCAGTTAACCAGTCTGCAGAATCAAAATAACCTTGTTATGAAATATAATCGCTTCTGTGGCTTAAACATTCACAGGCAAGGGGGGCCGAGAAAAAGGAAAGGTCCGTTACCAGGAATCAAAGGCCGAGCACGTTTCAGGACAGAAGAATCATTTTATGAAAATCCGTACCCCGAATGTATATGTAGTTCAAAGGCAGCATGAAAAAGACAGGACAGTGCAGTTTTGCTGAACTTTAGGAGCCCAGAAATCTTACATTGGAGTAAATACTTGTTGACTCAAAATTGACAAGAAATGGGGGGATGCCTTCTAAATCATTTTAAAATCATTTTATGAACACGATTTTAGTCCTTGTGATTAACAACATTAAACTGTCATATTCTTTTGGATGACAAGTTTGTATGATGGAATTGCAAAATTAAGCCATGCTTATAATTTGTTTTTTAGTACAGAAATGATTAATTTTTAGTGTATTTGAAGTTGTGTTTGATAGCCTATTTTCAAACTAATATCTGAGAGAGAAAATATAAAAGTTTAATATGTAGTTTATGGAAGAATGTAAAAAGCAGCGAAAATGCATTTGGTAGAATTTTTTATTCATTGTTATTAATAATTATCTTTCTCCATTTTTTTTTAATATAACCAAACAATAGTTCAAAAACGTAACACATATAATAAATCGCATGGTATTGTCACGCGGTCTTATTGCTTTAAACGGCGTCGTTTATTTACCAATCGGTGATATTACTGAAACGGTGTCGTTAATTTCCCAAGCAAACGCTTCGTTTCGTTTGTCTCTCTAAAATCCCGCATAAAAGCCTCCACTGCTGACAACACTGCGCTAGCTTGGATAAACTTCCTACATTTTCTCCTCCACTTTCCCGCAGGAGAAAGTGGCCAAGAAAATTCTATTTTTTCCATGAAAATAAAATAAAATAACACTATAAAATGCAGTCTCATTTCTCTCAACAACTCGATTCAATTACATTCCCAAAGCATTTTCCCTCTTGTTCTTCTCTGTTTAATAAACACATTTCCCGAACCGAATTGAGCTCAAAGAACCGCTCTTTCGTTACAATCAAACACAAACGGTTCACTATTAGTCCTTGTAAAGCTTCGAGTTCCAATTCAGTCGTATCATCATCTACTAACTCAGAAGAAGATGTCGAGTCAACTGAGCTTTTCGAGGTTTTTTGTTTTGAAATGCTGTTACACGCGCTTTCAAAAATTCACATTAAATTGTTAAATTCTGTTTAAATAGTTTTGTAATTTGATATTTATTGTTTTGTTTTGGGAGTGCTTTTGTAGAAAGTGCTTTCTAATGAAAAAGCAAGCAACTTTTTTGCTGTTTCCAAAAGCACTTCCAGATATATCAGAATTTTTTAAAATTTTTATTACTTTTTCGATTATATGCTATATGTTTGAATGTTCAATCTGAAGATTTATTTGATATTTTATCAGAAACTGAAGGAAGCAGAGAGGCAACGGATAAACAAATTGGAAGAATTGGATAGGAAGGCCAATGTGCAGCTGGAGAGGCAGCTTGTGCTGGCTTCGGAATGGAGCAGAGTGATAATGACTATGTGTGGAAGGTTGAAAGGAACAGAGTTGGACCCTGAGAACTCGCATAGGATTGATTTCAGTGATTTTTGGAAGCTTCTTAACTCAAATAATGTCCAATATATGGAGTACTCAAACTATGGTCAGACTGTATCTGGTAGGGAGTTTGTTCTTCTTTGTTTATGAAAATTCAATTTTTAATTGTTTTGCTGGTCTCAAGCTTGAATTTAGTAATTGCAAAATTTATTTAGGTGGCTAGATTTTAAAATTGTATTTATTGTGTGTGTGCGCGCGCGCGTGTGTATTTTTTTTTTTTTTTTCTAAAGAAGACATTTGGGGTTTATAAAGGATAAAATGTAAAGCATGTATGAGAGAACAAAAGATATGATGGTAAAAAGCATCTCTAGTGCATCCAGATGGTGTTGCGAAGTTGAATGTTGGGATATTCTATTTTTCGTAAATAATTTAATGTCTTATGTAAGTTCATGAGCAGCTGTGTAAACATACATAAAATGCTTAGTATAAAAAGGTTGATGACTACCATAAGAATTGTGTTAGTAGCAGTCACTTCACTACTTGAGTCTTTTGTATATCAACTCTTCAGCGAGAGTTTCAGTCGAACATTAACCAGAATATACCTAGAACATCTCCATGCTGTACTATCATCAATCTTAATCTTGTTGATGGGAGATGGATTCACCTTTATATGTTTTTAACGTTAGATTTCTGCATAGATAAATTTACATAAACGTAAATGATACTCTCAATTTAATTGATGAAGTGGGCTCAAAAAATTTGTTGAACCAGTAAAATTGCTTTTATGGCCTTCTTTTATTTATTTATTGAGCTTAAGCCTAAGCTGAAGCTGGGTTCCAAGTATTGATTTGGCAGATTTATTAGAAATTTAGAAAGAACAATGTAAAAAAGTATGCAAGACATAATCACAATGTGCTCAAAACAAAATGAATTGTAAAACCAGGCTTACCCAGAAAAAAAAAATGAGGAGATCAACTTTATTATTGATCCTCAAATGGCTTCTTCTGGGCTTACATCTACAATCCTTTGGAAATCATTTTAAATTTGTCTCTTGAGAAACACATTTAATTGGTGATTGTTAAGCATATGTTAAACCATGATAGCCTGTGAAGTAATTTGAAAAGATGATTCAATTTCTGTAGATTATATTTTTATCACAATCTTTACTTAATTCTCCCTTAAATGGGACTCCATAGGAAATCTCTTCTTTGCTTGTCCATTACTTGGCCGTTGGACTACATTTTCAAACTCATAGATGCTATTTGGTTTTTAATTTTTTCTTCCAACTGCATTTTTCTATTCTATTCTTTGTTTGAATTGCTCAATGTTTTACTCTGATGAGACACAGCTTTTTTCACAATCCATTTTAGAGGAAATGCAAACGAACTGTCCACCTTTGGACAGGGTGACAATTACATGATAAACTTGCTTGCGTAATAAAGAAACAAACTTAATTTGTGCAAAACAGCCTTTCAATAAATAACGAAAAATGAAGAATCCTGAAATTTATTTTTAACAGAAGCCCAAAGCAATGTTGATGAACAAACTCTATCCCATCAAAAATCATTCTCATGAAAATGATGTATCATACCTGGTATTTCCTTTTCTCTTGCTTAATTGGCTTAGCCTTTAGATTGTAATTCTTGTTTTATGACTTTTCTGATAGTTTGTTTTTGTTGAATGTGTTGGAATCTTTTTGTTAAATTTCATTTTCAGTGATTTTGCCACACTACAAAGATGCAAAACTTGAAGGAAAAGAAGGGAATCCAGGGAAGGACATCATTTATCGCCGCCATGTGGTGGACCGTATGCCCATTGATTGTTGGAATGATGTATGGCAAAAGCTGCACCAGCAAGTAGTAAATGTAGATGTAATTAATGTGAATACAGTATCTGCGGAAGTCTACTCTTCTGTTGCTACAGCAGTCATATGGTCTATGCGCCTTGCCCTTGCAGTTGGTTTATACATTTGGATTGACAATATAATGAGACCAATATATGCGAAGTTAATACCTTGTGACTTGGGAACTCCACCCCAAAAAACCAGGCAGCCGCTCCAGCGCCGTGCACTTGGATCATTAGGCAAGAGCCGGTAAGTGGATAGTGATAAATTGTTATGAGTGACTTGTTTTCAAATACTGTTATTTTTCTTTCATCTGATAAATGGTAAATGTCCTTCATTTTTGTGAGTTGAGAGTATTCTTGTTGTCGCATTAGTCATGTCTCATAAGAGTTCTTTCAATTGGATCATGAAAACTAAGCATTTTATGTTGAGAAAATTCAGAGGAACAAGTGTGGCCTAGCACTTCATTCATAATCTAAAATTTGTTACCTTCCCTCCAGGGCAAAGTTTATATCAGCAGAAGAAACTACTGGAGTTACCTTTGATGATTTTGCTGGTCAAGAGTATATAAAGAGAGAACTCCAAGAGATTGTACGTATTTTAAAGAATGAGGAGGAGTTCCAAAACAAAGGTATTTATTGCCCAAAAGGTGTCCTTCTACATGGGCCTCCAGGAACCGGTAAAACGCTGTTGGCTAAAGCTATTGCTGGTGAAGCAGGAGTGCCTTTCTTTGCAGCAAATGGTACTGATTTTGTGGAGGTAAGATTTGATTCTCTGACAAAATATGAGAAAGGTAGAAAAAGTATGGAAGATGTAAGTGAATTTTTTTTTCTTTTTGTCTCCTAATGTCATATTATTTACTTACACTCTATCTTACCTTTCAGTTTATGGTTTATTGACAATCTTGGTGGTTATGCCAGTCAAATGTAGCCAGTTCATTGTTTGCCATATCACCTGCTCAATCCTGAACCAACTTATTTTCCAGAATGGATGGAACCATGGTCCTTGGAATAGATAAAACTTGATTGATAATATTATGTTCAGATTATGTTTTGGGATGATAACTATTTATTGGCTATATATCCTGTGGTGCAACATTGGAAGGAAATTCAAACATAAAATGGGTTTAGCATTTAGTATTTTTTTCACATGCATTTCTATGGAACTCTTGAAATTCAACAGTTGTCTTTTGTTGTGACATTGATGTTGATATATTGGTAACTTTGAAAATCTGGCTAATAAATTTCACCTTTCAGATGTTTGTGGGCGTGGCAGCATCACGTGTCAAGGATCTTTTTGCTAGCGCAAGATCATTTGCACCTTCCATCATTTTTATTGATGAGATTGATGCAATAGGTAGCAAGCGTGGTGGACCTGATATTGGCGGGGTAAGATATATATAAAAAACCTCGTTTCATCTACAAAACAAGTTTTGTTTCCCAAGCATCCCTTTCTTTTCCTGTACCAGAAGTATTTAAAAGGGAAAAGAAAATGGAATAATGAATTTGATTACTTTTCTGCATTTTTTCCTATAAAAAGTTGGATAATGCAATGTGATTATTACACACCAAATTCAGCTTGCTTTGTTGTTGTGGATAATAATTACTGTTAAAAACAAATGAACTGCACTTGTTTCTCTTTCTCCTTTGTTTCCCCTGTATTTATAAATTTTCTTTGTGATGAGAAGTAAAGTAGATCATCTAATATTTCTGGGACATTGCATATACGATAAATAACTTAATGGACGATGACCATTTTCTGCTTGAGTGTCAGTTTCATTTTTTTCGTGGACACGTATATGTATGCATTATCAATATTATAGTGCAAGACTGCACAGAATATTGAGCATTTTATCTTGGCATGCACGCATCTAATTGTCTATTACTTAGTCAGGCTGTAATCATACTATAGTCCACAGGAATTTAAAAATTGATGTATATTATTGGGTGACCACTAACTGTGGGTTCTATGGTCTTTTTGATTAACTTTTTCATTCTTCTGTTCATTTACTAACTGGCAACCAAGCCCATTGCTAGTTTTGAAATTTTTTTTTTCTATAAATTTTTAGTCTATCTGTCCACCGGAGGTTTGTTACATGCATATATTTTCCAAATAGTCTAGTAATATTTAAATTTTATGTTGTATCTCACGCCCGAACTAATATGTATATTTTTTTAGAAATGAAAAATGTTGTTCTTCTAATATAAAATGTAAATTTGGTTTTCATTTATTTTAGCTTTGTGTTCGTTGGTTTTCCATGTCTCTGTCGAGTCCTCAAATTGCTACTTAAGTAGAATTATAGAGTTTCCCAGTTATTTTGTGGCATGGTTGTATGAAAGTTTTCCATTCTAATTTCAAGGCTTGCTTGTGAGCGTGCACACACACTCATATATATATGTTAGTGGGGAGGAATGAACTAGAGTTTGGAGTGTCTATTTCAATAGTGAAGTGAAAAGAACAGTTGAATTATTGTATATAGCCATCCTTATTATACATCGGTCTTGTATGTAGGAATAATTTACTAATACCAGTTTTCATGATGTATTTATATGTGTGGTGATTAAAGATGGCTTCTAACATGAAATGGTGCTAAGGTTCTCACTTAAGGCAAGTGAAGTATACAAAGAATCAGGACTGAGTTATACTGGAGCATTTTGTAGTATATTTACAGGCTGTAGGACTTTTCTTGTTTAAACCATTGGAGCATTTTGCAGGATTTATGATATTATTGATCAAATTTTTTTACCATCCAATTTTGGAATTTGACATGATTTATAAGGATTGGGACTACTTGTCATCTAGCTGTTGATTTAGAAAACCATTATCCTACAAAAAGTTATATCGTGGCGCAATCAGATAAATTGTACCTACTTATAATTTATTTTTCTCAATAAAGAGAAAGTATTGGTGAGTGATATACTGCATATTCATACGCCCATCCAATTAAATGTTATCACATAGACAGATTGATGTAATAAAAATAGATGCGAGAAAACTCAAAACATGTAGCATGATTTTAATGGATGGCCTTATTGGGACCATCCTAAGACTTTCTTCTCAATATATTACATGCACACCTGTTCTAACACTGAACAGTTCATCCTAGGCTTATAACTAAATACATTTTTGTTTTGTATTCAGTCTAATGTTTACTTATGATGATGAACATACAGAGTTGTACATTTTTGTGCCTTTTTCTCTGATTTAATATAATGGTCTGTGCATATCATTGCTTCATTTAGGGTGGTGCAGAAAGGGAACAAGGCCTGCTTCAGATATTAACTGAGATGGATGGATTTAAAGTTTCTACATCGCAAGTAAGCTTTTAAAATTCTATCAGACAAAGAAGGATATTCTTTTTTCTTAATTAACTGCTCAATGGGGTTGTCAGGTATTAGTTATTGGTGCAACCAATAGACTAGACATTCTTGATCCTGCTCTCTTGAGAAAGGGCCGTTTTGACAAGATCGTGAGGGTTGGTTTGCCATCTAAGGATGGTAGATTTGCCATATTGAAGGTAATTTTTTTTTTTTTTTTCTAATATGTTTGGGTTAAGGGAATACTAGCTTTCTCATCTTGAAGGTATTTATTAGTGAAATTTATTGTTGCTTATAACAGGTGCATGCTAGAAATAAATATTTTCGCTCAGAGGAGGAAAAAGATGTCCTACTGCAAGAAATTGCAGACCTTACAGAGGATTTTACTGGGGCGGAGCTGCAAAATATACTGTACATAATACTTTCTATTGACTTTAGTGACTCAACATTTGGAGAGCAAGGTTAATCATTCTGAAACTGAATGGCAGGAATGAAGCTGGAATTTTGACTGCCAGGAATGATTTAGACTACATTGGACGAGAAGAACTTTTAGAAGCTCTGAAACGGGTTAGTGCTGAGTTCATCATATCACACTTGACAAAATTAACTCTATTTGTGATTAGATTCTCTTTTCTCACTTTATTTATTTATTTTTCTTTTACATTTCAGCAAAAGGGCACATTTGAAACTGGGCAAGAAGACAGCACTGATATTCCAGAAGAACTGAGATTGAGGTTGGCATACCGAGAAGCAGCTGTAGCTGTTCTTGCATGCTACTTGCCAGATCCCTACCGTCCAATCGTAGAGGTTGCTATTATTATTCATCAGCAGTTCCATTTTGTTTCCTGTGGTTTTGTAATGTCTATATGTATCTTTACACGTTAATTAAATCTTCATCTATATAAATATATTTTTTGCAGACGGACATAAAATCAATCCGAAGCCAGCCAAATATGCGTTATGCAGAAATTTCAGGCAGAATTTTCTCGAGAAAAACAGATTATTTGAATGCAATAGTCCGTGCATGTGCTCGTAAGTTATATATATATATATATATATATATTTTGGTATAAAACCAACTCTGAAGCAGTTTATTCCATCATTTTAGTTACTTATAATTGCTTATTTTTATATACTTTTTCCATGTACATCAACATTTGAGTGAATTCACTTTCAACTTTGTGTAGTCTGCAATTTGCTTAATATATTTGCAATTTTGTGTGAAATTAGTTTTTAAATTTAAATTAAAAATTTTAAATTAGTTTATTGATTTACTTTACAGATTGTGAACAATGATTTTCAATACTTATTTTATTAATATTTTTTAATCTTATAGATATCTATCATTAAAGTATGGAATTAAATTTATGGCTCATGGTATATTCTTTTATTGAGTGAAGAGTACTGAGTTATGTTCATTGAATCATAAGAAATTATAAAATTATGAACCTGGTTGTCTCCAGTCCTGGATAATTTGAATAAGGTCATGGTCTATTGATGCGAACTTGTTTCAAGGTTTATCCATTGTCTTTCTCAAGATTTATTTTTCCATACTTGGAAAAGCCTATTAAATAGCCTTATTATGATTTTATCTTGGAGGTACCTTCTAATGAAATGCCTTGTACTTCTCAGTTCATTGAATTTTAATTTAATTTTGATTGCTGAAGAGTAGATATTTGATATCCCCTGTATCTTTTGTTCTTTATGAATAAATTTAATCTGACTCACTCACCTCCTATTTAGCTCGAGTTATTGAGGAGGAGATGTTTGGGATTGACAACATGTGCTGGATCTCTGCAAAGGCGACACTAGATGCTTCAAGGCTTGCAGAAGTTTTGATTCTGCAGACTGGGATGACGGCATTTGGGAAAGCATACTATAGGAATCAAAGTGATCTTGTGCCAAATGTGTGTCTCTGTGACATGTTAAATTTTGTAACTATCTTGGTTAAGTTCAATAAAGAGCTCATCTAAAGAAAATAAATTGTATTGATAGTTTTGACTTTTGATTATAACAGCTTGCAACCAAACTTGAATCACTTCGAGAGGAATATATGCGTTTTGCTGTGGAAAAATGTGCATCTGTGCTGAGAGAATACCTTTCAGCTGTGGAGACAATTACAGGTTATATGATTGCTTCATTCAATATTAATCACATTATGTTATTTTTGAAATATTGCCAAGTTAGCTTCAATGTAGGGTAAAATTTTGAGGTTATGAACCATGAATGATTCCATGTTAAGAGTAAAGTGTACTACTGTTCAACTCCATGCCTTTGTCCGGTGCAGATATTTTACTTGAGAAGGGTGAGATTAAAGCTGAGGAAATCTGGGACATATATAAAACGGCGCCTCAAATACCTCAGGTAGTTTCCTTAGCAAGGAATGTAAATTGAACCTTTGTTTTCTAGGCTTGGCACTGCTTTGCATCATCATCATTATGTTTGCACGAATCTAGTTATCTTTGCCACATAGAATATTCTGGAAATTGATTTTGATGTGCATTTTGAAACCTGTTTGTGAGAATCTATTTTGAGCCTATTGTTCATTTTCTTGATGGTGGAACTTTAATAGGATTATGTTCACTATCAAGTGCCTTTGATCATGTAAACATTGTAATTCTTTTTCGTTGCTTGTTTTTCAGCCTGCTGTAAGTCCAGTTGATGAGTATGGAGCCTTAATTTATGCTGGCCGATGGGGAATTCATGGAGTCTCGCTACCAGGAAGGGCCACATTTGCACCAGGAAACGTTGGGTTTGCAACTTTTGGTGCACCTCGCCCCATGGAGGTCAGTGGAATAGCTACTACCAAATTTCTGTCTCCCTTCTTACCATATTTGATTGTACCGGCTAATGATACGATTATTCTGTTAATTTTGGTTATCTCCATCTGCAGACCCAAACTGTAAGTAATGAAACCTGGAAGCTAATTGACAGTATTTGGGACAAAAGGGTTGAGGAAATAAAAGCTGAAGCCTCAATGGAGGTTGAAGAAGACAACGGAAAGCCACAACTTTTGATGGCCAGCCATTTCCTTTAAGTGTACAATCTGTTTTCCATATACCAGGTTTGTATGCAGTTTCTCGACATGATAGTTGCATTATTTCATTGCAAGAAAAATTTTTCTTATCGTCTTTCCTGATTTGGTAGAGGTGGCTGCTGGTGGATAGAGCCTTAATTAACTTATGCATCTGAGGATTATAAGATTTTCTTTGCAAAATTTCCTAAAAATTGATTGTTTCTTACCATACTTGCTCCCATATTAGTTAAAATCTTTATTTTCCCATTTTTTAGCATACCTTTTTACAATCTCGAACAGGTTCTGGTTGTCATTGCTCTCTTTTTTGTCTACTGTCAAATGTAATCAGAGTCATTAGCCAGTACTTCATCTTTGGTGCATCTGGATTTATGAAGTTGATGGAGATTGTCATTCTCATATTGAAGAAAAACCTTGAAAATCGGAGCCTGACTTTGAAGATCTACGTGCTTGAGCTGCTCACAGGGCCAGAAGGTAAGTTGGATACTTGGTTGAAAGTCACTTCCATCATTGAAGCCCGTTACATCCACTTGTATAGACAAATAGAAGACAATTTTGAACTTTTACGATTTGGGCCTTCACGTCTGTCCTTAGTTTGTAGGTTCTTTCATTGTAAATTAGTGAATTTTGAAATTTGTACGGATAATTGAATGAATTCAAAAGTTTATTCTGAATATTCTTATCAATAGCAGTTTTAATTCATTACATGCATATTATATTTCATTAGCATCTAATTAAGACTTAGCAACTTGAAAAAAAATGAACCTGCTCCCTTTATCTTCGTTGGTGCTGGCAATTAAGTTCCAAACAGCATATATGTGAAAACTAACAACTAACACGTTGATGTTCTTATTTATTAAAATTTTCGCAGAAGAGGTTTTTTTTTTTTTTTTTTTTTTTTGTGAATGTAAAGTAGAAATAACTGTTGGATTTCATGTTTTCCTGAGGGGAACCACATGATAGCTTATCGTTTGACCCCCTCTTTTCCCCACTCTTGCGAGTGGGGTTTGATTTTCCTCAAAATATTTAGAAATAGATATGATCTTTTGAGTTTTAAATATTTAAAATTATATTTAATATATGAGATTAAGGGTTCGTTTGAAATTAAAATATTGTAATTGTTTAAGTTACAGTTGTTATAAAAAAAAATATGTAGTTATGAAATAAAAATTAATAATATGTAGTAAATATAATTTTTAAATATTAATTTTGATAAAATTATTATTTAAAATACAATAATTAGTTTAATTCTTATTAAATATTTTTTATTATATAAGTAAAAAATTATATCAATAAACTTTAAGACTGCAGTAGTTAGTATTTATCAAATATTTTAATATTATAACTTTTAAATTATAACTACTCAATTTCAATTTCAAACAAATCCTAAATATGAAAACAAGTATGAATTTTAATTTGAAAAAGAAAGAGTTACATAACCAATTCTTTCAGGCATTGTTTGAATGATAAGAGATGAAAACGGATGGTAAAATAAGTAAGTGATTCAAGCGATAGAAATGATAGGAAAAGATAATTGTGGCATCTGAGTGGTAATGTCTCAAGTATAAAAATATACATTGAGGATGAGGAGTATATGTAATATTGAGTGTGTTCTAGTGCGGGAGGTCGCGCAGCTTATCCCTATAAATTATATTCCCTTATATTTTTCATATTTTATTGAAAAATCCTTCTTTATTTACTTTCTCTCATCAAAAGGAAGAAAAAAAATGAAAAAAACAAACTTTAGGTTATAGGCTCCACAATAATAATTTTCAAGGACAGAAAAGCTAGATCCTGAAGTGCATGCAACTAGGATCCACATCTTCTGGTAACCGATGCTGAGGAGGAAACTCGGGAAGAAGGCTAGCTATGTGTCTAGCATTCTCCAAATAAATTGCATACTCATCTTCAGCAGGTTCCATTTCTTGCTTTGCATGAAGCTTGTAACTGGTTTGCTTACCAGCAATCAATTCCTCGAATGCTTTCATAAAACACCAAGTACCCGTCTTGATATTGAAATTGTACAAGGGCAGAAATCGCTGGCCATATATAGCTATAAATTCCAATGCTTCAAGAATGAACTCGAATTCCTTGTTGGACATGTAGTAAGGGAAGCTAATTCTTGTCCATCCCGGCTTCACCCCAACATAACCCTGCAGTAAATTGAACATTATAACCACATTCAACTAATGCTGTTGTATGAAGAACATGTATACATGCAAGGACTAAGGATGACCTTTTGTATTGCAGAACGAATTTTATATGATTGAGCCTCATCCAAATCAAGCAGATGGTGACCATATGGTCCCGCACAGGCACACCCGCCACGTGCTTGGATGCCGAACAAGTCATTGAAGAGTGTTGCTACAAAGGGTCCATGCAGAGGCTTGCCTCTCTCTGTTTTCATGTTCTCACCAAGGGAAGAATTGTTGGTAGAAGAATGTATGTTGAAAGACAGTATAGCTTGTCTTTTGGTGCTTGTGTTTCCTAAAATCTTGATGTTTAGGTTTGGTAGAAGCCTCTCTAGTGCTTTTTTAATGTAAGTTTCTTCCTGTTTCTTGATCACTTCATGACCAATGTATTCTTTTACCCAAAAGGCCAATGCTGCCCTAATCATTTGAATAATTTGTGGTGTCCCACCACTTTCCCTTTCTTCCATGTCTTCCAAATACAATGTGTCCTGCAATTAATGAAAAATGAATTTAGTTTCTACAATTCAAATCAAGCATTTATTTGCACTGATAATAGCTCCAACAAAAGAAAGAAAATGTACCTTTTCATTGAAGCCATTGACATAATTAACAGTTCCACCACCACAAGTTGAAGGGGGAAATGAACCCAGCTTATACAGAGTCTTGCTCATCAGAAGGATACCGGGAGATCCTGGCCCTCCAAGGAACTTATGTGTACTAAGGAAAATTGCATCATATCCATCAATCTCTCCTGATCTCATGTTAATCTCCACATAAGGACCACTAACATATCAAAAAATTATGAAGGCGCAAGATTAATTATCAAAACTATAATACTACAATTGAAAGGAAAAATAATGACAAAAAGTGCTTAAAATTTTGTGTACCTTGCAGCAAAATCAAAGCATGCAAATCCTCCATATTGGTGAAGAAGTCTAGCAATTGATCTTGTGTCTGAATAAATTCCAGTCACATTACTACAAGCTGAAAAAGAACCTAATATTGGTCTTCTAGCATCTTTATACAACTCAAGTTGTGATCTCAGAGCTTCAGTATCTAATAAGCCATCATCATCGAGACCAATCTCTACAACTTCAGCTAAGCTCTGCCTCCATGAAAGCAGATTTGAATGGTGTTCATGAGGCCCTACAAAAACCACCCATCTCTCTTCACCTCCTAAACATTTTACAAGCTTCTCTCTCAGAATTGATGGCACTGCAATCCCCATAACTTCTTGCAACCTTTTAATTGCAGCTGTTGTCCCTGACCCACAAAATATTATTGCATCTTCTTGTCCACCACCTAAGCATTTCTTCATGTAATTTGATGCTTCATGCACCATTTTTGTCGTATGCTGTCCCACGTAACTATCACAAGTGTGAGTGTTTCCTATATAAACAAGAATATGATTTTAAGTAAATAAACAATTAGTCAATTACATTTGACCAGATGAGTTTTGAAACCTTAAGGGAAAATGATTAATTTACCGAAACAATAGGGGGTTTTGATCTAAGCCAATGAAAATTTGAAGTCAAATACAATTATACAAATATGTTGACGTAGGTACCATAGAAGGGAAGCACATTGTTGGTGATATAATTTTCAATGTAGCGAAGAGACCGGGCGGAGGCAGTGTGATCAGCATAAGTGAGTCTTCTTTTTCCAAATGGAGAATCAAATTGTGCATTGTTACCAATTATCTGAGACTGCAGCCATGTGAGTTTTTTCTCTGAAAATGAGTTGCTTTTGGGCACACTGCCCATATCTTGTGCCCCAAATGATTCTGAATGATGATGGGGTTGATCGTTTTCAAATTCTAATGAACAAGTTTTTGTACATGAATTTGTGCTCTTGCTTCTAGCTTTGAACTTCTTAAGCTTCATGCTTTGGAGAAGATAATTAATCACTAAGCAAGAAGCAGATGAAAGGGAAAAAAAAAATGGAAGTGTAAATTGTTTTGTGGAGATGTAATGCAATAAAGCAAATGATCTTGGTTGTTTATAAAACCTGTGATTGATTCAATTTACGGTGGGTTGGTTACAACCAATGGTAGCAAAAAATCAAGGTGCTGCTGTAAAACAGCAGTGGAATAAGACCAGATAATGGTCTTATTAATAGAACACTGAATCAATTGTTGACCGCAGTTTGTTTTTGTTTATATATATTGGTGGGTCAATAACTTGTGGAACCACCATGATTTTTTTTTTTTTTTTACAAGCACCCATAGTAAATTTTGACATGTTTAATTCTTATATTATACAAACAGTTTCTACTTTGGATTTTATAAAACATTAAACGTGATGAAAAAATTTTGTTAAAGAAATATATTTTATGAACCAAAAAAATTGGTGGGCAAGCCGAAAGTTGTTAATTTCCTCTCCACGCAGAATCTTAACGGA
>CM046813.1:7317694-7405916 GCA_025617385.1 Murraya koenigii | reverse complement strand
TCCATTCTCTCAACTAATAATGATTTGAAATACAAAGATCCTGTTTGTCCAACTATTTCTTGTATTATTAGGAAGTATAAAATTGAACATGATTTACTTGATCTTGGAGCTAGTATTAATTTACTTCCATATTTTGTGTACCAACAACTCAATCTTGGTAAGTTAAAACCTATATCTACTACTCTTTTACTTGTTGATAGGTCAATCAAGGTACCAAAAAGGATAATTGAAGATGTGTTGGTTCAAGTTGATAAATTCATATATCTTGTAGATTTTATTGTCTTAGAAACTGAACCAATTATTGATGAATGCAAGAAAATTTCTGTAATATTAGATCGATCATTTTTAGCAACTGCTAATGCTTTGATTAATTGCAAGAATGGAGTGATAAATTTACCATTTGGCAATATGAAGTTGGAACCCAATGTATTCAACATGTGTAAACAACCTCATGATAAAGAAGATGAAAAAAATGAGACTAAGGATATTGAACTCATTGAACCAATCATTAAAGAACACATTCATAATGAGAAATTTTTAAATTCTATGGAAATTTATTTTGCTAGTTCATTTGAATCAAGTAAAGAATTGGAATGTAATACTACTAATATATGTTCTATATTTGATTCTACACAGGTACCCGAAGATGGCAACAATCAATTGGACTTTGAAGACATGAAACAACTTGAAAAGACAAAAGAGAATGAAGCACCTAAGCTTGAACTAAAGCCTTTACCAGAAAAATTAAAGTATGCGTATCTCGGAGATCAGAAAAATTATCCAGTGGTAATTTCTTCTCAACTCACAGGCAACCTAGAAGGTAAGTTACTCAATGTTTTAAAAAGGCATAAGACTGCTATTGGTTGGACCTTAAAAAACATAAAGGGCATTAATCCTTTAATTTACAAACATAGAATACACTTAGAGGAAAATGCTAAAACAGTCCGTCAGCCACAAAGAAGATTAAATCCTCACATGAAAGAAGTAGTAAAAAATGAGATCCTTAAACTACTAGATGTAGGAATTATCTATCCTATCTCTGATAGTACATGAGTAAGTCCAACACAGGTAGTACCAAAGAAATCTGGAGTAACTATTGTAAAAGACAAAAAAAGTGAACTAATCCCAACACGCATCCCATCTAGCTGGTGCATGTGCATTGATTATAGAAAATTAAATGATGCTACTAGAAAAGACCATTTTCCCTTTTCATTTCTAGATCAAATTCTTGAGAAAGTAGTAGGCTACTCATGTTATTATCAAATTCCTATAGCCTTAGAAGACCAAGAAAAGACCACATTCACATGCCCATTTAGAACATTTGCATTTAGGAGAATGCCTTTTGGACTTTGTAATGCTCCTGCAACATTTCAAAGATGTATGCTAAGCATTTTTAGTGACATGGTTGAAAATTACTTGGAATTTTTAATGGATGATTTAACTATGTTTAGAAATTCTTTTGATAATTGTCTTGATAATTTAGAAAAAGTTTTGAAAAGGTGTAAAGAAAAAGAACTTGTTTTAAATTGGGAAAAATGCCATTTCATGACTGTTTCTGGAATTGTTTTAGGACATGTCATTTCTTCTAATGGAATTGAAGTTGATAAATCCAAAGTTGAAGCCATCTCAAAATTACCATCACCAAAGACAGTGAAAGAAGTTCGATCCTTTTTAGGACATGCAGGCTTTTATAGGAGGTTTATAAAAAAACTTTAGTGCTATATCTAAACCACTTTGTAACCTCTTGATTAAAGACACACCATTTGAATGGACCGAAGATTGTCAGAAAGCTTTTGAAAAAATAATCAATCTTTTAACAACAGCCCCTATAATACAATCCCCTGATTGGACTTTACCTTTTGAACTAATGTGTGATGCTAACGATTATGCTATTGGAGTTGTTTTGGGTCAAAGAAAAGAAGGTAAGCCCTTTGTTATTTATTACGCAAGTAGAACTTTAAATAGTTCTCAAATGAATTATACCACAACTGAAAAAGAACTACTTGCTGTAATATTTGCATTGGATAAATTTTGACCGTATTTAATTGGCTCATCTACTATTATTTATTCTGATCATGCAGCTATTAGATATTTAATGTCTAAACAAGATTCCAAGCCAAGATTAATACGATGGATTTTGCTACTCCAAGAATTCAACTTGACAATCAAGGATAAAAAGGGTGCTGAAAATGTTGTTGCAGACCACCTGTCAAGACTTACAAATGAGTCTTCAATTGATACAACACCTATCAATGATTCTTTCCCTCATGAATTATTGTTTTCTATATATAATATGCCTTGGTATGCTAACATTGTTAATTATCTTGTAATAGGTGAAATGCCATCTGATTGGAACTCCCAGGATAAGAAGAAATTCTTAATAGAGGTAAAAAGTTTTTACTGCGATGATCCATACCTATCCAAGTACGGTTCTGATTAAATTTTTTGGAGATGCGTATCGAACAATGAGGTAAGTAGTGTCATTCAATTTTGTCATTCTGAAGCTTGTGGTGGCCATTTCTCTTCATAGAAAAAAGCTGCAAAAATATTACAGTGTGAATTTTGTTGGCCTACATTATTTAAAGATTCACATGAATTTTGTAAAATGTGCAAGAATTGTAAAATGTTAGGGTCCATCTCAAAGAGAAACATGATGCCTTTAAATCCCATTCTTGTCATTGAAATATTGGATTGTTTATATTTTGGTTGCTGTTGATTATGTTTCAAAATGGATTAAAGTTATTCCTTGTCGGTACAATAATCACAAAACTGTGATTTTCTTTTTAAAAGAAAATATTTTGGGCAGATTTGGAATCCCTCGAGCTATTGTTAGTGATGGAGGTAAGCATTTTTGTAATAAACCGTTTAAGTCTTTAATGAAAAAATATGGAATTACGCATAAAGTTGCTACTCCTTATCACCCTTAAACAAGTGGTCAAGTTGAATTAGCAAATAGGGAAATTAAACATATTTTAGAAAAAACGGTTAAACCAAGTCAAAAAGATTGGTCTCTTCGACTGACTGATGCACTTTGGGTTTACCGCACTGCATTTAAAATATCTTTAGGAATGTCACCTTATCGGTTAGTTTATGGTAAGCCTTGCCACTTACCGATTGAGCTTGAGCATAAATCATTTTGGGCTGTTAAAGCTTTTAATTCAAATCTTGATGATGCTGGTAATGTGCTTAAATTGCAATTGAATGAACTCGAAGAATTGAGAAATGATGCATATGAAAATTCAAGAATTATTAAAGCAAGAACCAAATTTTTTCATGATAAAAAAATTTTTAGAAAAATATTTGAAATTGATAAAAAAATTTTGCTATATAATTCTCGTCTTCATTTGTTTCCAGGGAAATTAAAGTCAAGGTGGAGTGGTCCATTTGTTGTAAAATATGTATATATATATGGGGCCGTAGAAATCGAGAATCCAAAGAACGGTGTCACATTTAAAGTTAATGGTCAAAGATTAAAACCATATATGAAATTTCAACCACGTGAAGAAGACACCGAAATCAACTTGAGTGACCTACCAAATCTTGATTAAATCTTTAATATGTGACTAATATATATATATATATATATATATATATATATATATATATATATATATATATATATATATATATATATATATCTTTTTTTGTTTTATTATTTTATCATTTGATTGTTTAATTATTTGATTATTTTTAGTTTCACACCGCATATTTATTAAGCATATAATATTAAGCATATTTATTTGTTTGACAATTGTGTTTTCTCTTATTATATGTCATGAATACCTCAATTAGAAAGATCCTCTTGAAACATCTTAAAACTCTTTAACGTGTAAAATTTCACTTAGCAGGATTGATATGAAGTTGTAAATCATATCCAATATGGGATCAACAACCACCAAAGTTTGTGTCATATGTTGAAGAACTAGAAAGACAACTTTGGGAAATAGAGGAAGGTATTTATAACGGTCAACTGGAACTTGAGGTTAATGCAATAAGAGGACGAATGTAAGTTTCAATTATTTTATTTTTTTCTTTTCATTGTATTTTTTTTATTTTAACATTTGAATTAATTTTTCAGAGTTGATTTGTTTCTTTGGTGTGTTTTAATTTACTTTTCCGTATAAATGGCGAATAACGGTACTCTGTGACTTCTTAAGTCGGTATTTTTAGCTTCCCATAATAACTAAAACCTCAAAAACCAAACATGGAAGAAATACATCAAAAACTGCATAAGCATTTTCCTTCTCTCCATCAGAATGCCCTCAGGAAAATTTACAAAACTCACTGTGAATGACTACATTTATTAATGATCCATGGCATTCCTTCTGACGTTCGTTGGTTAATTAAAGCAAAGGTCCGATTAGTAGGTAAGTTTTCTAATCCATTTATTTCTTACATGCCTGGTTTTGGAAAAAAGTACATACGCTAAAAAGAGAAGAGCTAAAAAACTTGGCTTTAATTGACGTAATTGTGTAAGACGTAATTGCAAGAATCCGCGTTATAAATCTTTAGGAATAGTTTCTGATACTCGTGAAGATAAAATTAAATTTGTTAAAGATGACATGAGTAAAGAATCGTTAGATGATATCTTAAGATCTCTTGAGACACATCGAAGCGGATATGTACAACATTCAATTCAAAGGTATTGGAAACTATTCCAAAAAGAAAACACACAGTTTAGTCTTGGGAATCTGACTCAAAAGACCCTGTTTGCCAGTTTATAAGAAAACTGGATGAAAAGCCTATCTTCCACCCATAGAGGGCGTTCAAGCCGTTACTAGACGTAAAACCAGAGGAAGATGTTAGCCACAGTCGCAACTGCCAGTAAATTTCCTTTTCCTTTTAATAATATTTTATTTTACTCATTATTACTTTTAATAGTGTGATTACTGTTTTCTTTTTCTTTTTACTATTTACTTTATCTATTAACTTTTGAAATATAAGCCAAAGGTTCACACGTCATTTGATAAGTACACCACTCCATTTACAACTGTTTATCAATATCTCTATTTTTAAATACGTGCTTTTATTTTAAACTTTCATAAATTATTTTTGAAGATTATTCCAATGGTAGCATCTTCGAATAGACAATTCAAAAATATTTGTGTGCTTTCTGGGTTTCGCTATGGAAAGTACAAGGAATTCGTTGAGGCAGCTGTAGATCTTGGTCGTGTCATAACAAAGAGAAACTTACAACTAATATATGGAGGAGGTGATCGTGGGTTATCCAAACTTATTTCAGAAACAACTTTCATTAGAGGAAGTCAAGTGCTAGGAATCATCCCAAAAGCCCTTAAACCTCTAGGATATCTACCTGGCCCACCAACTGGAGAAGAGTTAGTTATCTCAGGTATGCAAGAAAGAATATCCAAAATGTTAGATCATGCCGATGCTATCATCTTTTTGCTAGGCGATCTTGCAATACTGGAGGCACTAATTACATTTGCGTCTTGGACCCATTTGAACATTCATCAGAAACCCATCGGTTTGTTAAATGTTAATAATTTTTATAATGGCTTGTTCACATTTCTTAACCATGCAATTAACAATTATCTTATTCCTCCCTTAGTTAAAAAAATCTTTATTTGTGCTTCTACTGCTAATGAATTACTTGATCTTTAACAAGCTTACAAACCTGAGCCAGAACCCATGACTTTGGCAATGGATTGGTCAACAGAAGATGATAATAGTAACAGTAGTAAGAAGTGCAAATTGGATTTAAATTTCCATTTGTACTTTTTTTTTTAGTGTTCTTGTGGTGTCTTCTAAACTCTACTTCTTTACTTTAAGACATTGAGGACAATGTCTCATTTAGGTTGAGGGGAGAAAATAGTTGACAATTGTGGAATGTGTCAATCCTGGTGATGTTTTTACTAATTTTTTTTTTTGTAAAGACTAACTTTGGATAAATTTTGAGTCGAAGATGGCCGAATATGGAGTGAGTGGTTCTAGAAACGCATCTTCTTAATCTTAGAGTCTTTTATTTATTTTTTTAAAAAAAATTTATTCTAAGCCTCTGCAACAAGTTCAGGTATGATATTCTCTACTTCTTCTTTTATGTTTATTTTCTCTATTTCTCATTTTGCATGCATGTCTTTAAATTATAAAATATTAAGAATAATGTTTAGATTAGGTTGGAGGGTGGGGATAGTTGATGTAAATTGTAAATATATGTGTTTGTTTATTTTTCTTTAAATTAAAAAAATTGAAAACCAACAATTTTTTTTTCTAGGATGGCTGTGTAAAGAGTCACTACTTTTGATACGCATCCTAACAGTTCAGTCTATATTATTTTCTGATTCTAAAATTCATATTAAGTTGTTTTTGTTCCTTATTCTTTAAATTATTCAAACTTATGAATTCTCCACTTGATAATCATTAATTAAATCTTTTTGTCAGTTATTTATTTAAACAAGTATTATTAAATCATTCTTTTCACACACACACTATGACACATGCTATTGGGTTGTAATTTAAAATTTTTTTGTAATATTTCGTTCTCTTGATCTATTGGAAATAATTTCTAAGGTAGTGGAAAGTGTGTTATGTTTTTCAAAAAAAAAAGAAAAAAAGAAGAAGAAAAAGAAAAAAGAAATGTGTTTAATTTTACTATACTGAAACCCGAGTAATTAAGTCCGTATGTGTGTTTTAACACCTAGTGCCCTAAGGCCAATTGGTTTGGGAGTCATTGGCTCAAAGCTCGCTACATAGGTTGCAGATATATTGCTTGCTTATTTATTTAAGATCCGAGTAATTAAGCCCGTAGAGGTGTTTTAACACCTAGTGCCCTAAGGCCAACTGGTCTGGGAGTCATTGTTCCAAAGCTCGCTATATGGATTGAAGATATAGTATTTTAAATTGTATGAATAATCTACTGCCTAATAAAGACATTATCTTTGATAAATCACTAGAATAAAAAAATATTGTTTTCTTTTAATGAAATCCCATAAGTATTATGTTAATTTCTTGAGCACAAAAGAAGGTTTGATGATATCTTAGATAATGAGTGAATGACAAAAAGCTAAAATAAATAAATAGAAGAATTTATTTATTTGGTAGTTTAGAGGATAGATGAATAACTATTAACTTGCAGGTGAATTTTATAATTCTTAATTTAAAATAGTAATTGCTAGGGACTAGCAATAAGCTGGTTGGGGGTGTGATTAGTACTAGAAAGTGTATATTTTATAAAGGTTTAAATTATTATTTTCTCACTTAAAGTATTAATTAATGTGTACATAACTTACATTTTATCTTAATGTTCCTCATATGTAATTTTATGTAAATTATATTTTTTTTATGTTAATTTTTATCTTAATTGTTATATTTTGTTATTGTAAGTATATTTTGAGAATGAAGAGAGATCAGAACTGAAAATGAGAGATAAAACAAAAAAAATAGTTGCTTTGTAATAATAAATAAATAATATATATTATATTAAAAAAAGAAGAGATAAAGAGATTGAGGGCATGACACTCAATCTCTCTCTCAATTATATATAATATATAATGATATAATAATAAAATAATAAATAGTTCCTCTCATTTTTACTATAAAAAGAGAAGTAGCGCTGAGGAGAAAAGGGAGAGCATGGAGGAGAAGAGAAATAAAAGAAGAGAAAAAGAGGAAAAAGGGAAGAGAAAGGAGAGAAAGAAAAAGAGGAGAAAGAAAAGGGAGAAAAACAGGTAATCTATTTTTCTATTATTAATTTTTATTTAATAATAGACTACTAAATTTACAATTCCCTATGGTTCGACCCCGGACTCATCGGGTTATATTATAACTAGACACTCATCGTGTCACCCTCCTCATACCCATCCTCGATATTTTGCATAGTCCTTATTCCCTCTTCATCCCCATCAAAATTGCTTCAGGTAATCCTCGTTCCCTCCTCGAATAATAACAGGAGATCTCGAAGGTTCTCGATCCCCGAATAACTAATCTATTTTTATTTTATGTATTTAATTTAATCATATTAAAATGAAAAAATTTAAATAAACATAAAGTTTAACAACATTAAAATTAATCCTTTAAGAAAAATTAATCCATTACAAAAGTCACAATACAAAATACAAATTATTAGAATATTCATCTTTGTCTTTGTCAATCTTCATAATCCTATAAAAAAATTTACTTTTATATCGTCATTAAAATGAATGAAATTGATATAGATACTTAAATTAATATTTTCAATAAAATTATTTGTCTCTTGCACCTCCTACTCCTCCTGTTATTCCTCGAGGAATGTGACAAATTGAGAGATAGCCTCAGGTTTTAGATCTAAAACAATAAAAATAATATAAGCAATGTAACTTATAAGTATAAATATTAATAATTATATAATATAACTACAATGGAAAATAAACTCATACTACTAGTGCAAGGTCGTAGCCAACTTTGACAGCACATTAAAGCCTCCAATGTACTAAATGCTTATTCGAAAGCAACAATTATAATTGAAATTGCTAAAATATCTCTAGCAATTCAAGACAAAATAGGATACCTATTTGCATTTGTTTTCAACCAACTAAGCTCCAAAAGTTTAATAATATAAATATTTTGATATTTATTATTCATACCAATATTTAATATTTTACAATTTAAATTTTATTATTTATTCACTAATAATTTTTAAAAAATAAAATAAAAATTTAAAATGGAGAAATGGGGAAATGGGGAGGGGATGAGGATTCTATCCGAATAAGAAACTGGATAAAAAAATCATCATTATCCCCTTTCCGAATAACAATTTGGGTATAAAATTGTTCCCGTATCCTCCTTGAATGAGATAAATCCCTAAGAGCCCCCATACTTAAAGGGGATTTTTGTGATACGTACTTATAATAAACCTTTGTCTAAGATGGAATGTCATTGAGCTTCTAGAATGTATAATGTTTAACAAATAATAGTTCTCATGAATGTCTAATGTCTAATGTTTAACAAGTAATAAAGTATTTACAATAGATAGTTAGATGGATATGAACCGATTTACTTTTTTGGGTGTTTTAAAGACTTATTGCCTATTTGGTATTACTTATCTAATAATTATAAGTGCTTATTTAATCTCATAAGTGCTTTTTAAAATATTTTTTTTGGTGTTTGGTCATCTTTTTAATAGAAGTTTTTAAACTTTAAGTTAATTTATCTCTAATAGTAAAAGCCCAAAATTTGAGCTTTTGGGAGTAGAGTTAGAACGCTTTTCCAAAATAAATGTAATATAAAAAATATCTTAAAAATATTTCATTAATTACATAATACTGTTATTTATATAAAAAATCTACACAATAAAAATTATTGCCACCACATCACTTTTTTTTAGATTGCCGTCATTTTAATTTACTTATTATATACAAAACCCTATATAATATAAATTATTGCCATTATTTAATTAAAATTTTAATTTGGATAGTATTATTTGTTTGGAAGAATATATTTAATTAAAATATTCTTAATTTGAATATTGAAGAAATGGTTTTTTTCTCTTTAATTGATAGTTTATGAATTTTGTTACAAGTTATATATTTATGAAACAAACTTTTTTATATATTCATTTTGATAATTTAATTATACAAAAATAATTTTATTTTTGTAGAATTAAATAGTCTAATAATTCAAAAGAATTTTTTTAACTGATAACCAAATATTTAATAACTTTTTTATCAAAAACTCTATTGATATATATTTTATTTCATAAGCTATACCAAACCAACCCTATCATTACGGCTTTGGTCATAGGTTCTAACTTCTATGGAAGTGATCACGTGCTGGTCAAGTTGCCATTATTGTCTTGTAATATATGATTAGTAATAGGATAGGCGGATGTTAAAAAACCAGCACCTACATCGCGTACCTCAATCAATCTGTACAACGGCCAGGCGACAGACCATGCCAGCACGTTATGTCCGTTTGCTCATTTTTCTACAATTTTTATTGTGGTCCTACAAATGAAGATAAAAATTTCTCTGGCTTTTCCCTAAGTCAGTCAGTCAATGCAGTTGTCTTTCTCCTTCTTGTTGCAAATTTCAATACTGAAACAAAAGGAAGCAAATTTGTTTACTACAATACAAAGGACCCTTTATTATTTGTCACTCTTTATTAGTTCATCTTCTCCTTCGGAGACAAATCCACAGCTATAAGATTTAATCGATACATTTCCCCTGATGGCTTCTGCAAATGTTCTTTTAACATTAGTCTTCACCATTTTTGAAATGCTCACTACTGCTCAACACCACCATCACCACGAAGAAATCTAGATGTATCGTTGCCATTGTACATAGTCGATCACAGTAAAATACTCTTAAAAAGAAAAAAGGAAAAAGAAAAAGAGACTGCAATTCTATTACCCTAAAAATATAAAGATTTCAAATGTTTCTCTAAATTGTAAAGAACACAAACATATGGAAATTTGAAGGTTTTAACGGCTGGGCTTGGCCAAATTTTGTTGGGTATCAAAACTGGGAAAAATTCTTCTATACTTGCATTGCACACATTACTAATCAATTAATAGAATCATCACATTTCTATCTTTTTGCACGTCTGTTATCATTCAATTGGCTGGTTGTTCTGGTACATTCCTTAGATTTAAAGAAGTTTTCCTCCATGCATTTTGGACTGAAATTTGAAGGTTAAGCCGTCTTTACTAGAAGACATTACTTCATATTTACTTCAAAAAGTCATCAATCACCGCTTGCTATTCACTAGGCAATAGATTTGCAACTGTAATTTTCTTGGCATGAAAAATTTTATTGTCTCTCAGAGTTCAACTCTTGGTATTGGAACAGGGCTGTTGCTCTGTCACCCTCAATGAAAGACCATGGCCTGACCAGATAGCTGTAGGCTTTTGTGGTCTCAAAATAAAGGTATAGTTTCTATGATGTTTCTTCTGTAAATAAAGTCAGTCAAGTCATTACTTTTTCTGATTATGAAATTTCAAATTGTCCAAGTCAGTTAATCGCTGTGAAACCCCAAGCAAGGGTCACCGTCGATTAGCTGCTAAATCGTTGGAAAACCACCAAAAATTTTACACCACCACCGCATTCGTTCACCGGATTCCGCCGCACGTTGGCTAACACCACCACCATCAATCAATTTCTCTCGACTACCACAACCTTTCTAACCATTCATTACGGCCGATTGACATAGCGATTGCTGGAATCGAAACCAACATAAACCGCCGCTTGTTATCTCAAATTTTTGAAAAAACCACTGTCTTTGTTGACAAGCTACCACCACCAACATACGCATTGACCATAAATCTTTCAGTTCCACCAATCCTTGCCTGATTTCCGATCACCGTTGCCGACAACCTAAAATTTTACTTAATTACCGTTTGAATCGGTAATTTTACTCCATTTTCCATTTCTCCTATAACTCTTTTAAAACCCATCCTTTTTTACAGTTTTCAGTTAAGCTTACCATATTGAGAACATGGCTCCATGAAAAGCCGGGCGATATGCTCCTTATGCAGCAAGTATTGACTAAGTTGATGTTCTAAACGATAATGCCATGGCTAGCATGGCTGCCGGGATTGATATGTTAGCTGTTGATGCGTGTTTCTGGTTGCTTCTGAATAGTGATAGTGTCGTCTGCTCGCTGGTCGCTCGAGCAGGATTTCCAGCTGGCTTCTGCATTTTTTGTCACTGAAGTGATGATATCTTTCGGCCTGTATTCACAGAAAAAGTATCAGGGGTGACTGGGTGTTTTTCCAGCGAAAACCCTCTGATTCTCAAGTCAATAATCAAGTTGATTCTTTGTAAAGTTTCTCTAAATATGAGAGAAACCGGAAAATAGAAGATTCAAAGAGATTAGGAAAAGAATAGAAATCAGAATCCTTTACCTTACCCTTTTGTCTGATATTTATCCTCCTTTTTTTGAAGGTTAAGCCATATGATTAGATCAATCCCCCATTGGGCAAAGGGCCATGGTGAGTTCATCACAGTGAGGTTCTCCTGTGGTTGAGCTATGTGATTGGCTAAGCTTTGAAAACTTTTGCAACTTCTGGTCTTTTCCTGCGCATCCTAGTGCATCTTAGGCTAGAAGTACCCTTGCCTTAGGACCTTAAAGGCTAGAGACCTTGCACCAGAGTGGTTACCACAAATCCCCTTGTGCACTTCCCTGAGCACATAGTCGGCTTCCTCCTCGTCCAAGCATAGTAACAGTGGCAAGGTGTATCCTTATCTGTACAATACCCCATCGATCAATGCGTACCTTGCTGCCTGATATCTCAACTTTCTTGCCTGCTTCTTATCGGCAGGTACTGTCCCTTCCTTGAGGTAGGAGATAATTGGATCCATTCGGTGCTGCTCGAGGTCATGCTTATCACCTCGTTCTCCTGCTCGATGCTCGAGTTGGTTTTGATTTCCTCACGAATGGACTTGGGCATTTTGGGGTCTGACACAGCGGCCATTCATGATATCATATCTGCCCGAAAATTTTGTCCCCTTACAAACTGTTCAACCTCTACTGCTCAAAACTTCCCAATTAACTGTCTCACCTTCCGAAGGTAGGCCTCCATCTTCTCGCCTTTCGCTTGAAAGCTTTCGTTGAGGTGGTTTGCCGCCAATTGAGAGGCTGTTCGGGCTTTCACCTCTTTCGCTTTTACCGCTAACGCCAGCTTCAGTCCTGCGATAAAGGCTTCATACTCAGCCTGGTTATTAGTGGCCTCAAACTTGAGCTTCACGGCATATTGTACTTCCACTCCTTCAGGACTAAGAAGCACTATTCCTGCTCCCGCTCCTTGATCTCTACATGATCCATCTACCGTTACCATCCAAACTTTACCCGGAATATGCCCCCATGCTGCCTGCTCATCGTCTGCACCTTTATCTGAATCTGTACATTCAGACACAAAGTATACCAGGGCTTGGGCTCTAATCGTTATCCGGGGTTGGTAGCTGATGTAGAACTCGCTGAGCTCTATTGACAACTTTACTAACCGAACTGAGGTTTTCGGTTTGTGTAGGATTTTCCTGAGTGGCTGGTTTGTCAAGACCACTATCGAGTTTGCTTCGAAATAAGGCCTCAACTTCTAAGCTGTTGTTACCAATGCGAGTGCCCATTTCTCTACCTGCGGATACTGAGTCTCAGCCTCCAGCAAAGCTCCGCTCGTGTAATACACTAGATGTTATACCCCTGACTCGTTGCCCCTTGTGACACAACCAAGTACAGGTACAGAACTTCTCCTGCTCGCGGTATTGACACCAACAGGGCTTTCAACAAGTACTCCTTCAACTACTGAAATGCCTACTCACATTCTGGTGTCCACTTCGTCTTCCTTCCTTTTTTTTCATCTCCTGGAAGAAGACATGGCACTTCTCCATTGCTCGGGAGATGAACTTGTTCAGGGCTACTAGTTTACCCGCAAGACTCTGTATCTCCTTGAGAGTGCGTGGGGACTTCATTTCTACTATTGCTCTTATCTTCTCTGGGTTGGCCTCAATTCCTCTGTTACTGCCCATGAAACCCAAGAACTTTGGTCAATCATCTACATAGTCCTGTCCCAGAGAAAATTCCCCGCGTGTGGAGGCAATGGACGGTCTGCTCTGTTGTTGTTCTATATGGGCCGATTCGTAAAAGGGCTACGGGATGGGTTGCCATTGTATTACCCATAATCTCTGTGGTCCCTGCCTGGTGACCTACCGGTAATCACGGTTGGGGAACCCTCTGGTACGGTTTGTAGGGAGCAACATAGTCCCTTGTTCTTCTAGAAGCCGACGAGCCCCGAGCAAGCCCCCTTTTCTCCCTACGTTTCCCCCTGCTGCTCTACTCGCTCCTTAACTTTGCGGCTTTTTCTTCCTCCATGACGATGTCCATCTTCATTTGGCTCGTAGGCACCGGAGTATGAGTGGATTGAAGGACTCCGCAAGTTGTACTAGGGTCTTCCCATCTTCACCCGCTTCTTTAACCCTCTCAATGCCTAGGGGTGATTGAATGTCTCGAGGTCTAAGACTGCCCGGTGGTACCTCTTGATGAACTCTCGGAGGGACTCCCCCTCCTTCTATTTTATCTCACTCAACTCCATCATGTCGTCTTTGGGGGCTACTGCCCCCCAAAACTGCTCCGTAAACTGCGTGCACATCTGTTCCAAGCTGAGAATGCACCCCCGTGGTAGCTTGCGGTACTATTCCCTTGCTCTTCCCTCCAAAGTAAGCAGGAAGGCTCTACATCTTTGGGCTGCTGTCAAGCCCTAAACTCCGGTCATGTCGTTGAAACGATCTATGTGCACTAGCGGGCCACTCTTCCCCGAAAACTTAAAGTCGGGAAAACGAAAATCCCTGGGGATTGTGACTCCTATGATTTCCGCTGAAAGGGGGGACTCATTATCCAACATAATCCTCCAACTCAGAGCTTTCTCATTTCCCTAGAGGTCTTTAATGACCTGCGTACCTCCCCCTCTAACTCCTCCGCTTGAGAAGAAGGTACCGTGTCCTGTAAGTGTTGTCGGGACTCTCTCTCCTCCGGGTTTGTCTCCTCACTTCCGACTGTGTTCTGCACCTTCTGCCTTTGGGCTCCATCTCCTATGTTCCCCTAGTGGGAGCATTCCCACTGCTAGATTCGGGAACGTCATTGCTTGCTCTCCTCTGTCCATCCCTGAGTTCTTGTAGGATGGACGTCAGTGTCTCCATCTGTATTTCCATCCGATCCATCCTTTCTTGCATCTCTCTATCTCGGGCCTCGTTGGCCGTGTCCCTAAGGGTCACCGATTCTTCAGAGATTACTCCTTCTCAGCTGTTTCCTCTTATCGTTACATCCTCTTTTGAGTGTGCTACGAAATCAGGCTTTTTGAACTGGTCCCCACAAACGGCACAAAAATGTTGATGCGTGTTTCTAGTCACTCGTGAATAGTAATTTTGTCGTCTACTCACTAGTCGCTCGAGCAGGATTTCCAGCTGGCTTCTGCTTTTTTTGAAACTGAAGTGGTGATATCTTCTGGCCTGTATTCACAGAAAAAGTATCAGGGGTCGCTGGGTGCTTTTCCGGCAAAAACCCTCCGACGCTCAAGTCAGTAATCGGGTTGATTCTTTCTAAAGTCTCTCTAAATCTGAGAGAAACTAGAAAATAGAAGAAAAGATATTTGGAAAAGAAAAGAAATCAGAATCCTTTACCTTACCCTTTTGTCTGATATTTATCCCCCTTTTTCTATCTCCTTACTTGGGCGTCATCCCCTGCATTAATTGGGCCTGTGCCTTTCTGACAACTAGGGGTTGTTGCGGCATAACCTGATGGTGCGGGATGTCAGACAGGTATGGGTTCCCGTGATCAAATGTTGATGCCGTATAGGATTGTGTGAAATGATGATAATGTGGAGGTATGCGCCGGTCATCGATAACATTCACAAAACCTTACGGCGTTGAGGGTGCTTGTCAGTTATCGTTCATCGTAACAAGTTGTCGGGAGATGGGGCTACCATGCATAGATTTGCTCTGCTCGAGCTCTGGTCTCTTCTCGTTCATAGTGCTGTTCATAACATGGCCAGGATTTGCTCGGTGGTTGAGGATCTTTGTGACCCTATCTGAGCAGGAAGGGAATATCTGAACTCGAAATATTTTTAGAACACTTGACCTCGACTAGCTTGGACACTAAGCAGGGGTGTCTTCATGCTAGCGATCAGGTCCTCTACTTTGGCTGGATCGTCCTTGAGCGGGGCTTACTCGGTATTCACTAAACATTAGTTATACAAATAACAAAGTTAATCGCTGAACGTCATCATACATCAGAACGTGAAGACAAATCAAGGGAAAGCTTTTCTAACCAATTCTTCGAATGTCAACATAGAACTGAATCTGCTGACGATAGAAGATGGGAATTTAGATTGAGAATTTTGAATTCTCAATCCCAAAGAAATAGACAAATAGAAGAATTATTGGATTGATTAATGTCATTGAAGAAGTTTTTAAATATAATGAAGTTCCTAATAATAAACTACTCTTGCTTGTTGCAACTCAATTTTGTAGAAGGTCAGTAGCGTAGTGCCAAAAACTAAACTAACAAGGATAATGCAAGGTTAAAAAAGAAGATTGACTTATGGGAAAAGTTGAATAAGCACTTGTTTGGTGCATGTTTGCCTCATAGTTATAGAATTTGAAGAAAGGTAATTGATTTGGAAATGATTATACTACAAAATTCCATTGCATGGTAGCACACAATGACTTAACAAAGACAAAAGAATAAAAAGTTTCCCACTAAATTAGGGGTTGAACTATACTCTATCTTAGAATCACACTAACATGCTTTGCAGTTGGTGAAGTAATTTATTTGGCATGCTAGTAACTCTAACTTTCGAGGTTCTCAAAGTGCTAATTGTAATAATTCGAACTCGAATTTCTAATTTTAGAATTTCACTCCTCTAAATCCTCCAAATAATACTAGTAAATCTAGTGAGAGTGTAAAAGTAGAAAAACCCCAAAACTCGAGCTCTTCAATTACGAGGAAAATAGGCACCAAATGATAAGGTTTGATGAAAAGAAAATGATAAAGGCTTATTTGTAAGCATTAAGGAAAGTGAAGAGCACCAAAAAGAAGAAATTGAAGAGTCTACTGAAGAGCCAACTTTTGATACTAGTGGCAGTGCATAATCCATTAAAGAACATGGTGATAGAGGGACAATGTTGATTGTAAATGGGCATTTGTAACACCCCAAATCTAACACGTGCGAAACAAGTAGTAAAGGAAGTTACTTACAAATAGAAATCCTTAAACAAAATTTTCAAATTGAATTACCTCAAATTTTATTCAAATAAATCCACAAGTCTAATACTAAACATTTTATCCCAAAGCCATAAATGTAAAAAAAGTCTCGAAACTCTCTAATTACAAGTTTAGAAGACAAACAAAGTTAAAGGAAACATAAATCCATCATTCTCTTATTCATCTAACAAAAGTAAGTGAATCTCTAACTCCAAGAATAAGTACACCTATCAAGAAGCTACTCAATCTGTAAAAAGTAATGACGAGGGATGAGCAGTCAATTCGATATATAAAACCATTCCCAATACACTAGGATTATCAATTATAAAAAGTATTGCAAATCTTACTTTTTTTTCGAAACATATATTAAAAAAATGAGTTTCATAAAATGATGTATTATAACAGAAGAACATATATCCATAAGTAATTCATAATATCAAAAACATAATTAATTATGAAAGCAAATCGTATAACATATATACACAGAAAACAAAAGGTTAGCTCATGTCACATAGTGTCACCTATACTCTCAATGGCCTGGCCAGAAACAGAATAAGAATCAGAATATCATGTGCATACTCAGAACAGAAACCCAGTACTGATCTAAAAAATATATATCATATAATAAGATCAAAATTAGAATCAAGACAACTATGGACAATGAGTCAAAACATTTAAATTTATTTTTAATATATAATGATTTGCACGTGGCACTTTGTACTGTATGTGGCACTTCGTGACACACTGGCCCGTAAAGGTGGCCCTTGCACAAATTTTTATAAATAATCTTAATCGTATATATGAATACAACATTCGTATTGAATTCATAAATGATCATAACAATGATTTAGGCTTGCAAAACAAATGACATTCTAATATTTTGTAGACAATATCATGAAATATATTCATTTTCAAAAATAAATTATGTATTTAAAGGTATTTAGAATATTTTATTAAGACCATAAAAATAACATAACTTTCAAATTTGAAAACATTTACATAAATTAATTTTGTTATGAAAATCAACTAGCTTTTAAAGAACTATAAAAACACATGTACTTATAATAGTATTAAAATAATCATGCATATCCAATATATTAGGGATGAAGTTACTGTCGCGCGCGGGATACGGAATTAAGTGCACCAAATAATATAAATAACTAATATAAAGTGAGTAAAGATCGATCGCATGAAGACTATGCTACTTTTATTTATTAACAATTCTAAGAAAAGGCTTAAAATATCAATACTAAAAATAATAAAAATATAAACTAATCTAACAAAAGAAAATACCAACTATAAATAAAGGGGGTTTTATGAATTTTTAACTAAATAACATGAAATAAAGAAACTGAGACTATGAAAATAATTATTTAGTAGAAACTTAATTAAATGAAAAAGAAATAATAATAATAAAAACTTTGGTCAAATGATCATTCGCCATTACCAAATATGCACATAATATATAAATTCTATCATAATTCTATTGAAACTATTAACTGCAGACAACAATAATTATTGTTAATCTCTATCTTTTCTTAATGTGTCGTTAAGTAAAACAAGTTCTTTACCTAATTTCTAACCATTGAATAATTTAAAATAAGCTATTTAAATTTAAGATAATGAAAGCATTGAGTTAAGAAAGATATTAGGTTGATTATTTAATCTATATTATATTCTCTAATTGAACTACTGATTCGAATTTATCATTAATGATTAAAATATCAAGAAAATTACTAATCAAATATTTTAATCCAGCAATAGAATTTATTCAAGTCCTATTTAATTGACCACTCAAATAAGTCAAGAATAAAATCATAAACATTAATTATAGAATAACATAAACAATCTCTTCTCTTTTCTCTTGGTTTTTCTTATTCTTGGCTTCCTGTTCAAAAACCAAAGGTTGGCTTTATAATGCTTGGCCGAATCCTTATTGAATTTGAATTCAAATGTCAAGCAATTAGCTTGCTTCCAATTAGCATGCTTAATTAAATATGGCCATTTCCTCTTTTTTTTTTCCAATTTACCTTCCATAATATATAATGCCATGCATGTGCAACTACCAATTTAATGCCATGCCAAAATATTTGCTTCCTTAATTAATCACAACATACTCTTTATACCAAACTTTCCACGTGAATGCATGTATGATAATTAATAAATCAAATCTTCCTTGATTTGTTTCAATTAAAGTTCTTTATCTTTTTCTCTTTTGATTATTCTGAACAAATTTCTTCCTGATTATTATAATTTAGTTCCTCTTTAATCCCATAATATACCTAAAATAACAAAATATAAAATTAAGGCAAAAATAAAAATAATAAAATATAATTTACAAAAATATAGAAATTAAAAGTTAAGTAAAATAACTAGAATATTTAATACCAAAACAAGAACAAAATATAAAATTAAGGCAAAAATTAACATAATAAAATATAATTTACTAAAATACGAAAATTAAAAGTTAAGTAAAATAACTAGAATATTTAATACCAAAACAAGAAAAAATAGAGAAATTAATAATAAAATATAAAGAAAATATACACTTATCAAATTCCCCCACACTTAACCTTATCTCGTCCTCAAGCAAACCTAAAACGAGAAATCAAAACAAAAATATAACTTAAACTAATCCTTTTGTAGGAAATCATGATTATATTTAGCATATGCAACAACCTTTAAACCCCTAGGTGGCTCTAGTGGATGAGTTATAGTCTCATAAAGTCTTTAAAGATGATACCCACAAATATCTTTTTTTTTTTCTTCCATTTGATGAAATAAGAACCTCTTAAAATAAATAAAACTAGCCTCAAAGATTGCATAAGTTATATAACTCAAAGAAAATTTCAAATATTATGGAAATTCCAACTTTAATTCAATAGTCAATCACATCTTTCTTTTAATTCTTGTAGTGTGTGTGTGAATTAATTCAATCAAAATCCATACCCAAAATCTTCAATATCAATAGTTGCTGCCTTGAACAAAAAAAAAAAAAAAGTAGTTCAAACTAATCTTATCATCTTAATCTCCATTTTGTTTTCTTTTCACAAGCATTTATATGCATATTTACTTTTGTTTTTCTTTCACCGCATGCACTCAATTGATTTTTTTTTTTAATTATACACACACACATATATATATAGTCAGAAGTTTTCACTCTATCCCTTAAGGTAGCATTCTTCTCATGGTAGATTATCCTCTATATACGGGTGATACATAGGCCCAAATTACTTAAGGACAACATCACTCTTAAGGATTATGGGTAGCTATTTCTGGCTATGGTGTTTGTGTATACTATACTATATTATGAAGATAAGAATAAAAACAAACAATCATTTACTTAATCTAAAATTCTCAACTCAGGCACATCAATCTCAATTTCAAGTTAAAATTATAAAAGAATTGATATTAGTGTTCATGATATTTAAAGAATCTCAATCAAGAAGTAAGTATAAACTAAGACAATATTCAACCATTTTAAGAACTATATTCATTGTCAATCAAGTTCTTATCATTGGCTTTTAAATTTTTTTAGAATAAAATATTAAATAGAAATCAAAACACATGCTAGAAAAACAAAGTTCAAAATCCTCACCCTTTCAAAACACTTAATTCTTATATTGTCTTCAATGTAAGCCTAAGAAAATAAAAGAAAGAATTAATCATAGGGAAATAAGATTAGATACATGAATAGAAATAAACTAAATAAACATATAATTGACAAAGTAAATGAGAATGAGATAGAAAGATCATATCTATTATGGCATCCTCTTATAATCTATTCTCCAACCATTGGGTTAACTCTTAAAAAGCTCTTGGTTTATTATCATCAACTTCACACGGTTCTTATATTTCACTCGACAATGTATGTGGGTTCGTAGAGTGGAACCTCCTTTACATTAAGCGTATGAAAGTTCTCATAGTAAGGCTTCAATCTATGGCCATTTACCTTAAATTCTTTATTTTTCTTTAAGCTCATAATCTTAATTATATCATAAGAAAAAGTATTAGTAACAACAAAGAGCTTAGCCCATCAAGAACGTAATTTACTTCGAAACAACTTGAGGCGGAAATGGAATAGCAAAATTTTCTGCCCAACTTTAAAGTCTATTCTTAATATCTATTTATCATGGAAAGCCTTAGTCTTTTCCTTATAGATTCGCAAACTATCATAAGCATTGTTTTGGATTTCCTCTAATTATTGCAATTGGAGCTTCCTATGTTGGCCGGCAGCGTCCAACTCCCTATTACATTATTTCACAACTCACTATGGTTTATATTCAAGTTTCACTGGAAGATGGCAAGGCTTACCATATACCAACCTGTAAAGTCATATACTAAAGGGCATCTTGTATGTGGTTCTATAAGCTCAAAGTGTATTATCGAACTGTAGACTCTAATCCTTTATATTTGTATTAAACACCTTTTCAAGAATTGATATCACTTACTAATTAGACACCTCAGCTTGCCCACTAGTTTGTGGATAGTAAGATGTAAAGACCTTGTGGATAATGTTGTACTTCTGAAAGAACGGTATTACTTGTTAACTTATATGACTATCTAACATGTTGATTTTAATGATAACAAACTATGAATAAATTTCATTAATTATGTTTTAATAATAATGAAATTAGTAATGTTTTCCTAAAGATTTTATTCACAAAAAATGCGATTTCACAATCACAAAAAATGAATTTTTCGTAAGAAGTTAAATTTTTGACAAAATGGGTTCCTGCTTAAACTAACTTGTAAACCAAATACAAGAAGTGTGTTCATTGAAACTAATGGCTTCTTGCTTAAGCTAACTTAAAAATTTTACAAAAAGTATGCATATTGGTGCTAAACAGCTTCTTACTCAAGTTAAACTAGAAGTGTGTTCATTGGAACTAAATTAATTCAAGAAGTATGCTCACTATAACTAAATGACTTCCTCCTTAAGTTATCCTAAAAATCGAATGCTGATAATCGACAAACTGATTAGTCAAGATGAGCTTTCTGGAACGAAACAGCTGGCTGGATACTCATAAGCTAAAAAATAAATATTTGAAAAGTCAATTGGCAGCTGCAATGGTAAATTAAATAGTAAACCAGTTAAGAGTAAAAAATAATAACGGCTAGTTTTCAGCTCCAACTATAAAAAGACTCTATTATATACAAACAAGAATGTGTTCAACAATTATTATTGAGTTTTCTACAGAGTATACAATTCTTCTTAAGCTTTAAACTTGTTATTATTTTATTTAATCATACTTTGGGCTTTTATTTATACTCAAACACATTGTGCAAGAAAAATATTTTGTAATCCTAATTGTAAAATCATAATTGAGTGATTGTAAGAGTTATGAAACACTTGGTTAAGATATTATGGATAATCTCTTGTTGTAAACGTTGATTGACACCTTAGAAGTCAATTGTAAGTATTGCTGAAGCTTAGAAGGTCCTTAGTGAAATCCTCAAGCACGGTGAGCTTGGAGGCATGTACGTAGGTAGAGTTGGCCAAACCATGTGAAAATCTATGTGTTTGATTCTCTTCTCTTCACACTCCTTATATTTTGAATTGCTTTATTTATCTATTATAAGTTTGAATTTATTTTATAGTTGCATTAATTTTTGTTCAAGCACTACATAAATTTTAGAAAACAAATTCAGCTCTTCCTCTTTGGTTGTAGACTTAGAATTTCATTTGATATCAGAATGAGTTAATTTTGTATAGATTTAACCATTTAGAATAAAAGATCCTTAGTAACCAAAGTAGCTCAACCTTCATGTAAGGTCAATCCACTATCTGACCACCATATTTTGATGGAAATGATTAACCATATTGAAAAACTAGGATGAGAATTTTTTGCCTTATATAAGAAAGAATTTCATAGAGTTTCAAGTTGTACAAATACATATGAAATTTGAAGAAAACTTGATGTTGTATATGGGGAACAAATCAAGTTAAGGAGTGTAAACTTAGTAAATTCACTAGACAATATGAGTTATTTAAAATAGAGTCATATGAGTGTCCATAATATGTATACTAGATTCACTGATATTGTAAATTCACTTGAAGCATTAGGAAAGACATTTACAATTAGTGAAAAAGTGAATAATATTATTAGATCATTGCCAAAAGAGTGGAAACCAAAGAGAGCCATAGAAGAAGCGAAAGATTTAATAATTTTTCTCTTGATGATCTTATTGGTTCACTTATCGCATATAAATAGGATATTACTAATGAAAGAATTGATGAAGATAAAAAAAGATTCAAATATTTCATAATTGAAAGTGACGATGATGAGAGTGATTTCAAAGATGAAGGCATTGAAATAATTGCTAAAAGGTTTAAAAGGATCTTTAAGAAGCAAATGAATAGGAGAAATTTTAAGGATCTCATGAGAGAAAACCTTAAAGTGGAGAAAGGAAAGAAGGAAGCAATTATTTGAATGCAAAAAGCCTAGATACATATGATCGGAGTGTCCTCTTCTCAACAAACTTAAGAATAAGGCCACGATGGTAATTTAGGCAACGATGAGAAAACAAGTGAAGATAAAGATTAACAAGAAACATCAAATCTAGCTCTTATAATAATTGAGGATGAATCATTTGATGAACTTGATGAGATAAGTGATATTCCTACCTTTGATGAATTATATGATGCTTTTAAAGAATTGCATGGCAATTGGATGAAAATTGGTAAAAAGAATACATGCTTTAGAAAGAAAATAGTAGTGCTTACAAATGAAAAAGATATTTTACAATAATGTAATGATTCTTTAAATAAAAAGAATAAAGGAGTTGAATTAGAAAATAAAACACCACATGATAGGATTACATCATAGCACTTCACATGAACATGTAGAATTACATATAGATGATTTGAAAAAGGAAAATGTAATGATTAAGAAAAGGAATATTAAACTTAGTGATGTTTATTAAAGTTCACAAATGGGCAAAAAATATTAGATAATTTACTTGATATCATGACATTAAGTGCATTAGCATGATATGGGAAAGATCATTTTGCCCATTGATTATGATGAATGAATCATGGATAGTAGATTGAAATTATGAAACATCTTTATATATCTACATGACTGAATTATTATTGAGTGTAGCATTGAGTGCAACATAGAGTGTATGATCATGATAAATGGATATATGATGATAGCATGTCAACTTATCATGATGGATTTGTTTAATTTTGGTGATTGTATGATCTTTAATTTCATCTTTTTAATTGTTTATTATTATCTTACCTGCATTAATAGCTTTGAGATATTCCTAGATCAAGATATGACATTGGATGACATACTCAAGGGGAGTTTATATCATCATTAATTTATAATATTAGTGTATATTACTATTTTTAATTATGGATATGATCGCTTGTTCTTTTGACTCATAATGATAGCTTATCTTGGTAGTTATGTTGATTTTGATGCTTTATATATTGACATTATATACTTATGTTTTGCTTAAGTAAAAGGGAGATTAGTAGATGCATTTTTTTATGTATAGTGTATGTGTTGAGTTGTATATGTGTGAATGTACTTTGGATTATATAATCATGACATCCACGCACACTCGCACGGGGAACTAAAAATTAAACTTTGCACACACTTGAGGGAGTCTTTATAAAGGTTTAAAATACATGATGTGTTTTAATTATTATACTCCACTTGATGAAGTTGATCTTTTGAACATCTATGATTGTTGAATAAATATATTTTTTTGGACTTTATTGACATATTGTTGAATGTACATTCTATGCTTGTCTTAAATAATACTGAAATGGGGAGAAATATGTTTTTTTTTTTTTGTCCAAAGGGGAAGACAAGTTAATATGTTTTTTTAAGAGTATTTGACATTTTATGTTATTCTTAAAAGGAATTTTAAATTGATGCATATTTTGTGTTTAATTGCTTGAGTTGAGATTGATAGTGGTAGTATATTGATATTGATCTTTTTTATGATGAAGGGAGAGATGCATTACGGGAATATATTTTGAAGTTTTTTTAGGTATTGATATGTTTGACATATTCTTTTAGAGATCATACATATTTGCAGAGGAGTGTTCTTAAGTTTTGAAAATATTTGCAAAGCATTTTTCCTTAGATTTTCTTTTCAAATGTGCACATATTAAAGGGCAACTTTTATCAAAATTTTCAAAATACATAGCATTTCGTCATCATAAAAAATGGTGAGATTGTTAACTTTTATAGCTATAAAATACATTGATTTTGATAATAACAATTCACAAATTAATTTCATTAATTATGTTTTTATAATAATGAAATGAATAACATTTTTTGAACCTTTTATTTACAAAAAGAATGCGATTTCATAATCATGGAAAAATGAATTTTATAGCTATATAATAAAACAACACTTTTACAATAAAATTTATCAAAGACATATACTCTTTTTTTAAATCTACAGCTAATCACAACACACTACTAGAAAAATGACCTTTAATGATATTAAAATAGTGTCACTAATTACTTTTAGTAACACTTATTAATAGTGTCACTGATCTGGCAGTTAGAAAAATAGTGACACTTGAAAGTGGTGTTAGGGATTACTATTACTATAGTATTACAGATTTTATGACACTATAGTGATAAAAGTTACCAATAATTATTACGTGTCAAAAGTTCGTATCACTAATATTGTAACACTCTTGTAATAATATTTACTAACAATTATTACATGTCAATAGAATACAAATAGTAATACTTTAGTGTCAATAATTATTATAACTATAGTATCACTAATTAGTAATATCACTTGTACAATCACCCCAATGAAACTGATACTTTCTGATACATTTTTAGTATCAATGACTTTTATTAGTTGTATTTATATTTTGACATTTTATATGTTACCCTACTGTTTTCATTGTCATTTTAAGTTTTGTCAATCCAATGATATTATTAAAAAAAAATATTAAAAGGAAGCTAAACTGCGAAAATGAACAATTAAATATAAAAACCCCAACAAAATTTAAATAAGTCTAAATCAAACATTAGTACAAATATAACAGTAAAAAAAATATGTTAGATTTAATTTAAAATCAACATAGTGAAAGTTTGTAGAAATCAAAAAAAATATTTCAAATATAATTTGAAATCAACATAATGACAGTTTGTAGTCATCATTAAGTTATCCTGAGTACATCTACTCCTTGACCTTTGTCTTTTCCTTCACCTTTCCTACCTACAAGTGCATCATATAGATTTAATTAGCTAGCAAGCTATACAAATCAATTTTCAGGTATTCACAAGAAAAAATATACTTATAGTTTTACCTGATTATTGTATGCTACAATTAACTTTGCAACATACATGGCCCACTCATCACGAAGTTGGAAAATATCATCCATAGTGTACTCATCACAGCCCTTGAACTTCAAAAATAAAGCAACGAAATGTATAGATATATTTTTAAATCTGTTCTACTTAACATAAAAAATCTAGCTAGTGCAAATAAAGAGTATCAATGTAGTAAACAATAATTACCAAAACTATCTTATAAGCTAATAATTTAAATTAATTATTTTACTTCAAATCAATATTATATTAGCATTCAAAACATCAGGCTTCATACACCTTCCATTTATACGTTCAACAACTGTAATCATTCTAGCTTAACTAAAATGTTGTAACATACAAAGAACTTTCTCTGTTATCCATAGGTACTATATATACAGATTGAAAATTTCAAGCATCAAGCATTTAGCATCAAACAATTCACCAGTTAAACATCTTTACAAATCACATAATCTAAGTCAATTAATTTATCACAATCAGTGGCAATTAATTAATCAAAATTGTTCTGGATCATAATTCATCCCACAATGCATTCTTCAACAAAATTAAAAAAAAGTTATGGGTTTTGGGTATAGAGATTGAAAATTCCAAGCATCAAGCATTTAGCATCACACAATTCACCAATTAAACATCTTCACAAATCACATAATCTAAGCCAATTAATTTATCACAACCAATGGCAATTAATCGATCAAAACTGTTATGGATCATAATTCACCCCACAATGCATTCTTCAACAAAATTCAAAAAAAGTTATAGGTACTATATATACAAATTGAAAATTTCAGGCATCAAGCATTTAGCATCACACAATTCACCAATTAAAATCTTCACAAATTACATAATCGAAATCAATTAATTTATCACAACTAGTGGCAATTAATTGATCAAAACTGTTCTTGATCATAATTCATCCCACAATGCATTCTTGAAAAAAATTCAAAAAAGTTATAAAGGAACTTACATTGTTTTCAAGAATGTATAAATCTCGAACAATCTGTTGGATGTACTTCATCACATAATAGCCACATTTGAAGGTTCAAAGTTGTTTTGGACAATAAAAAAAATTAATTTAAAAAAATCTGATGAAAGTAACAATGAATGTTATATCTTTGTTTCGTTAATACTTTAATAGAAACCCACTGCACAGCCTTCTTTTTGTTAGTCTTCACTTGATGCATTGTTATCCCACTATAAGCAACAAATAACAGATGTCAACAAATGAATCCACAACCAAAAATAATAATAATAATAATAATTAAACCAATCAGGAACATACTCATTCACCATCCGCCTCAGCTCATTATCAGGATCAAGATAATATACTTTATGCCTCACCATAGCAATTGATACTAGCACCCAGTGGCCACTAAACAACTAATTGGAAAAGAAAATGACAAATAGATTACAAGATAAATTTAAATCATTAATGGAAATAAAGAAAATGGATAAAAAAATAAATAAACTATACCCTAATATTTACACCTCCGAGTGGCCTTTCAACTATAAAATCGATTAGACAACCAGTAGGCAGTTCAATTGATTCACAACTTGAAAGGTATTCAGTTAGAATTCAAGTGCTTCCTCGGGAATATAGCACTCAACAATGCAACCATTAGGATGATTTCAGTTGCGAACATAACCCTTTATAGGTTTCATTTCTCTCTCAAATGGATATATCCATCGAAGGTAAACCAAGCCACATAACCTAACTTCTTCTATTAGATGGACTGTTAAATGGACCATTATATCGAAGAAAGCAGGTAGGAAGTATTGTTCTAAATTGTATAAGGTGATTTTAAGTTCCTTTTGTAATTGGTTTAGAGAATCAGGCTCTACTACCTTGGAGCACAATGAATTAAAAAAGAGACACAACCTGATTATGACAGCTCTAACATTTTGAGGCAAACAATTTTGGATTGCCAATGGTAGTAGTTGTTGTATCAAGGTATGAAAATCATGAGACTTAGGCCCTTGAAAACGAAAATCATCCATTAAAACAAGATTTCTAAAATTAGAACAGTAACCATCAGGAACTTTGACATCTTGCAAGGTTTTACAAAACATTTTTTTTTCTTACTTAAAGTGTATGGGGCTGGGGGTATGACTTTGTTTTACTGATTATGAGCTAATGCAATAAAAGCTTTGTTCATTGATTCTCTAAGGTTTGGATATATAAGATCTTTTTTAGCATTAATTCCATCTTTTGTTTTCCCTGATTGATGAAGTAATGTGCCATAAATGCTCTCACATACATTTTTTTCAATCTGCATTACATCTAATACATATTTTTACCCTCACCCTGACCCTTTCCTTCACTACGTTTTTGCTTTTTTTAGACCTTTTTCCCAAACTTGGTGTGAATATCAGCCACCAAGTTTAAGATCTCAACTCCTAACAAAGGCTTAGGAGGGTTTTCAAGAAACTGTCTATGGCCCATATATGACATTTTCTGACTATGCAGCAGCCAACATGCACATGTTTTTATCCCACAAATTGGACAACCACAGTATCTCTTAACAGTACACCCAGACAGGTTCCTATATACTGGAAAATCAATAATTGTCCACATTAACACAACCCGTAAATTGAAAGTTTGTTTCCTATATGCATTAAAAACATCGACACCTACATTCCATAGGATTTTCAAGTCCTCAATCAAAGGTGTTAGGTACACATCTATATCATTTCCAGGTTGTTTAGGGTCAGATATCAGTAGAGATAACAGCATAAACTTCCTTTTCATACATAACCATAGAGGAAGATTATATGTTATTAATATAACAGGCCAACAACTATAAGTCGTGCTGAGTGTGCTATGTGGGTTAATCCCATCAGACGATAAAGCCAACTGAAGATTTCTTGGATCTTGGGCAAAATCAGGCCATTTCTTATCAATTAGCTGCCAAGCAGGCGAGTCTGCCGGGTAGCGAAGCTTGCCATCTTTAATTCTTTTATTTTCATGCCATGTTAAGTTCTCAGTAGTTTGAAGTGATTGAAACATTCTTCTAAACCTAGGAATTATAAGAAAATACCCTAAAACTTTTTTTGGCACCCCCTTCCTAATTTTTTTGGATCCATCTTTTTTATTTGCCACCTAGAATCTCCACAGCTTGAGCATTCACTAAGATTTTGGAACTCATTCCTATAAAGAATGTAATCATTTGGGCATGTATGTATTTTCTCATAATATAAGCCTAATAGCTTCATTATTTTTTTTGGCCTCATACATAGACTTGGGCATACTATTATCATTTGGCAATATCTCATTGAGCACTTCCAATAAAGCTGAAAATCCACTATCAGACCAGCCATAAAGTCTTTTTATATTGTACAGTTTCATTAAACTTGATAACTTTGAATGCTTTGAACCCGTATATAAGGGTGTTTTAGCATCTTCAAACATATCTTTAAAAGAATTAGGATCTTTATCACAATACTCAAAAGCATCAAGGACCATGTCACCTAAATTACTGTAATCTGTTCATTTAAAACACTGACTTTGTGGTTGGTTTTGGCACTTTGCAGAGGTAGGTTTTGGGTCCTCCGCACCATGCCAATTCCAAATTAATTATTCTTTTAGAAAACCTTTTTTAAACAGATGTAACCTTACTTGTTCAGGAGTTAAAAACCCCATATTGCAACAAGAGGTACAAGGACATCTAATTGACATTCTATTTTATGAATTAATAATGGCAAATTCCAAGAAATCATCAACCCCATCATAATACTTATCCAATAATCTATCACAGAATATCCAAGTTTTATCCATAACATGTATTTTTCCCTGTTCATTTATTACAAGTTGTTAGCTTAATAAGTTTAATTAAATTGATACAATAAATAACATAATCTTTTATCAGAAAATAAAATTTAAAATGTAATTATTTTAAATTAAGACATGCATATATAACATAATCATTATTAGAATATTCTTGGAATAATTCATATTTCTCAAAATTAATATACTACACTCAATAAATTTTTGGTAGAATAAATTAATTTTCAAGCTATCATTCATTTGCTCATCATTCAAAATAAATTCTTGAAAGCCTTCAAAGTCTTAAAATAGATATGTAAAACTCAAACAAAAACAAAATAAGAATGTAAAACTCAAATAATCAGGCTAAAATTAAAGTTAAATCAATTCAATAAAAAAGAAGAAAAGAAAAGACTAACCTTTAAGAGAATAGTACTCCATATAATGAAAAAAGTTTTATGCCCTTAGTACTTTATTTTTACCATTGCAAACCACAGTCGATACATGTTTCTTTCCTAAAAATTATTGTAAGTTAGCAAATTTATCGCTAATAAGATTTTAATAGGAAGCACTGACAACTTGAATTTAAAATTTTCTTTAATTCAATACTATCTGAATGCTATGAAATGTTTAAAACATAATGAGACATGTTAATGCAGCATATATAAAATTCCAAGTCATTGGATAGCTATACAAAAGATTATCACATTATAAAACTATGTAAGTCAAACTACATATGAAACTGTAACAATAGTAGTACGAATTTGAATATTTATTAAATTTAAAATACTTAACATATCAGAATGATACTTTCCAAATTTTAAGTTGACATATAAGTCAACAATTTATTAAAATTTGAAGACATTATGATATCTTTAGGCTGTGGTTTAATAGGATCAAAATTAATGAACAATTCTATCAAAAGAAGTTACTGAAGAGAGGCGGTAGAGTTTGAAAAATCATTAAAAAAAATACAATTTCAATCAAAATGAAAATTTTCAGATTTGAAGTATGCGTATAGAAGTTTAGTTTATCTAAATTTCAGCTTGTTCTAACACTGTTAGACTATTCATTTACAATATCAAACATGACACGTATGTAATTTCTAATAAAATTGGACAGCAACCAACCATACTGAAAAATTTATTTAAATATAAAATATAACCTAGTCCATTCCAAAATTCCAAGAACTGAAAAGTTTGCATCTAAATTTAGGTTCTTAAAGTTTCAAATCAATTAAAAGTTACTTAGTCATGTTTTAAAACAACTACATTTACAACAATAGTCAATCAATCTTCAAATCAACAGCAGAATTTCATAAGTATTGATAGGAAGTATTGACAACTTTAATTTAAGATTTTCTTTAATTCAATACAACTCAGAATGTTATGAAACTTTCAAAGCATTATGAGACATGTCAGTGCACCATATATAAAATTTCCAATTGATTTGGACAACTCTACAACAGATTATCACATTATAAAACATGTAAGTCAAAAACTACAAATGAAATTACAACAATAGCAGTAGGTATTTGAATATTTATTAAATTTAAAATACTAAACATATCAAAATGATACTTTTCAGATTTTAAGTGGACATATAAGTCAATAATATATTAAAATTTGAAGACATTCTGGTAACGTTAGGCTGTTGTTTAATAGAATCAAAATTAATGAACAATTCTGTCAAAAGAAGTTACTGCAGAGAGGCAGCAAAGTTTGAAAAATCGTTAAAAAAAACTACAAGTTCAATCAAAATGAAATTTTTTAGATTTGAAGTATGCGAATAGAAGTTTAGTTTATCCAAATTTCAGCTTATTTTAACTCTATTAGACTACTCATTTGCAATATCAAACAGGATACGTACGTAATTTCTAATAAAATTAGACAGCAACCAACAAAATTGAAAAATCTATTTAAAAATCAAATATAAATCCAATCCATTCCAAATCTCAAGAACAGAAATGTTTGCATTTAAGTTAAGATTCTCAAAGTTTCAAATCAATTAAAAGTCACTTAGTCATGTTTTCAAACAACCACGTTTACAGCAACAGTCAATCAATCTTGAAATTTACAGCAGAATTTCTTAAATATTAATGAACTTTTCAATTCAAAATCAAGTTTCTAGCAACTTGAATATCATTAATCCCTATAAAACAATAGAGCTTTATTTATTTTATTAAATATTAAATTAGTTTATGCGCAACAAAAACCATAGATTTCCAAACAAGTACAAGGTCGCATTTGCACTCAATAAACATCAACCAATTAACAAATGAACACTTAAACAATGACAATAGAGAAAGAGATAAAGAGTTACCGCAACACTGATTGTTGAAACTTTCAAACCCTAGCTTTGCCCAAATTCTTCACGAAACTTTCTAGGTTCGTTTTAGAGATATTTTAGCTTAAGGATGACAACCTTCAGGGTTTGATGGAGATAGCTTTCAAGGTAGAGAAAGAGAGAGGGAGAGGGAGGGATAAAGAAGAAAGGAGAGATCTTGGCGGCCGTGGGATAGGTTTTAACTTAAACAAAAAATTTTCTATTTTAGGTTTCATATCCATCATCCATTAAAACGACATGTACAATATGTTAACTTACTTTAATTTTTAATTGTTATATATTATTTAATGTAACTTAAAAGATTAAAATGAAACTCTTGACCCAGTGGTTTAGTGTTTAAAATTGAGCAACTTATGCCTTAGAACTCTTTGATTCGATTTTTCATAGGTACAAAATTAAAATTTTATTTTTAACTACTAATACCTTAGTGTCACAAATTTCTAATGTTTAATTTATTGACACACTACTATTATTAATTTCCGATACTCATTTGTTAAAAGCGGAAAATAGTGCATATGTATATAATTAGTGACACTTTTTATAGAGTGTCAGTAAAGGCCATTTTTCTAGTAGTGACAGTATAATTTACTAAGCGTTAATTTATTTCTCTATTCTGCTGCTTATTTCATTAGCCTGTAATCCCAAAGTGGCCCATAGTTTTTGTGATGTTTACACAAGACAAGTCAGTCGACTCATTAATTGTTCTAATATTGAAATTTCAATAGTCCAAGTCAGTTAATTTCATAGAAATTTTCAATGGTGTAAGTCAACTCATTCATCAATTTATCTTCTTCTTTAAAGAAACGTTTTGAATTTAAGAAATGGTAATAAGATTTAGTAGTCCTCACTTTCTCTCATGGCTTCTTCAGTATGTGTTGCTTTAGTATTGCTCTTCATTATTTTTTGAATTATTAAAGCTGCTCAGCAACAAAACCACCAATTAAAATTAATAATAAGGCTAAGCACTTTACTGTCACCTTCCATGCAGCCCATGTAACTCACCGTTCGGCCGATTTCGATTTGGTTTCTACAAATAAGGCACTGGCTTTTTCGTGGGTATATAGTTAGTCACTTATCCAAATATTACAGTTGTTTGGACTATAATTCAAGATGAGCCACTTGTGTCATGAAATGCTACACTGAAATTAACCATGGATGGGCTCGTTCTGCAAACTGAAGAAAGCAAAGATAAATTCATTACAACAATTACCCATAATGAGCAGACTTAATCACTACAACAAAATTGGCTCTAAATGGCACAATATCTACGGCATAATGTAATTAACTGCTATTGTAACTAGTCAAAGATAGAATGTCTATAATAAATGTTGTTATCATCAGTATAAAAGATCATAGCATGTCATATATTAAAAATATGCCTTATGTTTGGGGAATGCTGAGCAGGACCCGCTCGAGGACAATCCAGCCAGAGCAGAAGACCTGGTCACTAGCACGAAGACACCCCTGCTTAGTGTCAATGCTGGTCGAGGTCAAGTGTTCTAAAGCTGATCGGGCCCTGATCTCCCCTTCCTACTCGAGTAAGGTCACAGAGACCCTCGACCACCGAACAAGACCCGATCGCGTTACAGGCAACACCATGAACAAGGGGAAACCAAAGCTTGAACAGAGCAGACCTAAGCATGGCAGCTCCATTCACTGATAACTTGTCACGACGATTGATAACTGACAGACATCCTCACGCCGTAAGGTCTTATCACTGTTACCAATGACCGGCGCACGCCTCCACAGTGTTATCATTTCACACAAACCTACACGGCATCATCATTTGGTCATAGGAACGCATAGCCGTCTGACATCCCATACCCCCAGGCTGTGCCGTAGTAACCCATATCTGTCAGAAAGGCATAGGCGTAATTAATGCAACGGATGGCTCCCAAACAAAGGGAGGCGAGAAAATAGGGGGGATAAATACTAGACGAGGGAAAAGGTAAAAGGATTTTGATTCCAAATCTAATTTTTCTATCCATATTCTAGTTTTCTCTTCTCTCCGAACCTCCCATTTTTTCGGTCCCTCGGATTAAGAGGGATTTCAAAAGAATCAAACTGATTACTAACTTGAGCATCGAAGGCTTTTCACTGAGAAAAAAACCTGGCGACCTCTAACGCCATTTCTGTGGACGTAGGTCAGAAGATATCATCGCTCCAGTAAATGGAGAAAGGAAGGAACCAGCAGGGAATCCTGCTCGAACAACCAGTGAGCAGAAGGTAACAGCACTACTTGAAAGCGAACAGAAAATCGCATTAATATTTTAGCGCCATCTATGGGGATCAGTTCAAAAAGCCTGAATTCCCAGCATATTTTAAAAAAAAGCAACGTGATAATGAGAGGAAACAGCAGAAGAGGATTAAGCCCCGAAGAATCGGTGACCCTGAGGAAGGTGGCCAATGAGGCCAGGGATAGAGAAGTATAAGAAAGGATGGAACGGATGGAAAAGCAGATGGAGACGTTGAAGTCCATCCTACAGGAGCTTAGGGACAGATAGAGGAAAGCAAGTAATGACGTTCCTGATTCTAGCTGTAGAAAAGCTCCCACTAGGGGAATGTAGGAGATGAAGCCTAGAGGCAGAAAGTACAGAACGTTACAGAAAGGGAGGAGACGAACCTGGAGGAGAGAGGGTCCTGATAGCACTTGTAAGACACGACACATACTTCCCTTGCGGAGGAGTTGGAAGGGGAGGTGTGCAGACTGGCACAGGTCATTGAGGACCTTCGAGAAAACAGGAAGGCTCCGAGTTGGAGGATTATGTTCGACAATGAGTCCCCACTTTCAGCGAAAATCATGGGTGTCACGATCCCCATGGATTTTCGCTTCCCCGACTTGAAGTTCTCGGGGAAAAGTGACCCACTGGCGCACATAGAACGTTTCAACGACATGAGCGGAGTGCAGGGCTTGACAACAATCCAAAGGTGTAGAGTCTTCCCACTTACTTTGGAGGGGAGAGCGAGAGAATGGTACGACAAGTTACCGCGGGGAAGTATTCTGAGCTTCAAATAAATGTGTATGGAGTTCTTGGAGCAGTTTCGAGGGGTGGTGGCCTCCGAAGATGACATGATGGAATTGGTAGAGATGAAGCAGAAGGAAGGAGAGTCCCTCCAAGAATTCATCAAGAGGTACCACCAAGCAGTCTTGGATCTCTGGGCTTTCAATCACTCCCAGACATTGAGAGGACTGAAGGAAGAAGTGAAGATGGGAAGACCCTAGAACAACTTACAGAGTCCCTCAATTCAATCATACTTCAATACATACGAACAAATGAAGATGGACATAGTCGTCGAAGAGAAAAAAACCGTAAATTTAAAGAGCGAGCAGAGCAGTAGAGTGAAACAGAGGGAGAAAGGGGGTCTGCTCGGGGCTCGTCTACTTCCAGGGCAACAAGGGACTAGGTTACTCCCTATAACCCCTACCAGAGGGCCCCCCAGCTGTGAGTGGCTCCTGCTCCACTTCGTAGGTCCTTAAGCAGGGACCGTAAAGATTATCGGTAATAAAGAGGTAACCCGCCTCGCAATCCACACTCGGGAAACTTTTCCCGAGATAAGGCGGTACAAATGGTTGACCAGAGCCCCGCTTACAGGCAGTATACACCATTGAAGGTGTCACTTGAGGAGATGTTTCAAGTTGCTAGAAGAACGAGGGCTGTTGTGCTCCCCGACGCCGATGTCCAAGCCAAAAAATAGAAGAGACAGAAGCAGGTACTACTGATTCCATAGCGATCATGGCCACTCGACGTCGCAGTGCTGTCACCTAAAAAACCTGGTGGAGGACTTCGTTAGAAACCAATACTTGGATGAATTCGTCAAGGGACGACACCCGCTAGTCGAGCAGCAACAGGTAGGGGACGGCCAAGCCTGTGATATGAACTGCGAACCACCTGCTGTAAGGGTGATAGGAGGAGGGCCTACGATGGTAGGAAATTCAAATAGAGCCTGGAAGAACTACAACAGATACGCCTATGCTAATTAGCAAGTTCTGCTCACTTTGCCCACCGTAAAGAGAGCTTAAAATTTTACAAGTGCTAATCATATTGACGGAGGAGGATGAAGAAGGGGTCCTATACCCCCACAAAGATGCCTTGGTTATCAGGGCGAATGTCACTAACAGAGAGCTTAATCAGATGTTGGTGGATTTGGGAAGTTCATTAGACATTCTCTTCAAGCCTACCTTCGACGATATGGGGATAGCGGATGTGAGGCTCAAATAGACGAGCACCTCTCTAAAAAGATTCGGTGGGGGAAAGCTAACCCCTTTGAGGATTGTCAACTTGCTAGTAACTATGGGCTTGAAGCCCTTTGAGAAGAATACGATGTTGGATTTCGTGGTTGTAGATGAAGTCAGTCCCTACCAGGCAATATTGGGGAGGCCTTTCATGAGGATCAGTCAATCGGTGATGTCCACCCACTACTTGGCCCTAAAGTATCATGTGAATGGAGCAGTGGGAGTTGCTAAGAGCGATCAGAGGGTCGCGGAAGCTGCTATGCCATAGCGGCAAAGGAAGTGATGCAGGTGACGTTGTTGGACGTGAGGGGTGAGTCAAGGAATGAGAGGCAAGAGCCAACTGAAGAATTAGAAGAAATTTTGATAAGGCCGAGCGGTCAGGAGAAGAAAGTCAAGATCAGCTCGGGTATTAGCGAGCAGCTGAGAAGAAGTCTGGTCGAGTGCTTGCGAGCACATTCTAATGTGTTCGCCTGGACACATGAAGATATGCCTGGGATCAATCCAAATGTGGCATGCCACAGGCTGGCAATAAGAAGAGATGCAAAGACGGTCAGACAGAAGATGAGGTGCGTCAATCAGGAGAGGTATGAGGCCATGAACAGCGAGGTAGAGAAGATGTTGAAGGCAGGATTCATAAAGAAAGTCAACTACCTTGAATGGATCTCAAACGTGGTGCTGGTAAAAAAGCGAGTGGGAAATGGAAAATATATGTAGACTTCACCGATTTTAACAAAGCTTGTCTAAAGGATAGCTTTCCATTGCCAAAGATAGACCAGCTAGTTGACTCCATAATAGGACACGGTCTGCTCAGCTTCATGGACGCCTTCTCAGGTTACGACCAAATCCCCATGTACGAGCCAAACGAGGAGTGCACGACCTTCATTACCAACTAGGGTCTATTTTACTACAAGGTCATGCCCTTCGGCCTGAAGAACGCAGGGACAACATACTAGAAACTGGTGAACAAGATTTTTAAGCCTCTGATCTGCCACACGATGGAGGTTTATGTGGATGACATGATCACCAAGTCCAGGGATGTAGAAGAACATGTCAAGCATCTAGAAGAGACCTTCGCGCTCTTGAAGGAGTACTGGATGAAGCTTAACCTTGAGACGTGCCATTTGGAGTGGGTTCTGGAAAATTCTTGGGTTTCATGGTTAGTAATAGGAGAATTAAGGCCAACCAGGAGAAGATAAGAGTAGTGATAGACATGAAGTCCCCACGCACTCTCACGAGTAAGCTGGCATCCCTCAATAGGTTCATCTCTCGAGCAACAGAAAAATGCCATGTCTTCTTTCAGAAGATGAGAAAAGGAAGAAAGACAAAGTGAACACCAGAGTGTGAAGCGACATTCCAACAGCTGAATGAGTACTTGCTGAAAGACTCGTTACTATCAACACCACAAGTAGGAGAAGTTCTATACTTGTATTTGGATGTGTCACAATGGGCAACGAGCTCGGTCCTAATAAGGGAAGAGTCAGGGGTACAACACCCCATATATTATATGAGCAGAGCTTTGTTGGAGGCAAAAACTCGGTATCCACCGGTGGAGAAGTGGGCACTCGTGCTGGTAACAACAGCTCAGAAGTTGAAGCCTTATTTCTAAGCACACTCGATAGTGGTCTTGACGAACCAGCCGCTTAGACAAATCTTGCACAAGCCAGAGACTTCGGGCCGACTGGTAAAGTGGTCAATAAAGCTCAATGAGTTTGACATCAGCTACCAACCCCGAATAACAATTAGAGCACAAGCCCTGGCAGACTTTATGGTTGAGTGCACAGAGTCAGACAAGGGAGCAGACAACTAGCGAGTAGTAGGCTCCCCTGATCTAGGCAAGGTGTGGACGGTTACAGTGGATGAGTCATGTGGAGATCAAGGAGCGGGAACAGGAGTAGTGCTTCTTAGTCTTGAAAGGGTGGAAGTACAATATGCCGTAAAGCTCGAGTTTAAGGCCACTAATAACCAGGTTGAGTACGAGGCTGTAATTACAGCACTGAAGCTTGCGTTAGTACTGAAGGCAGAGGAAGTGAAGGTCCGAACAGATTCTCAGCTGGTGGCAAACCACCTCAAAAAAAACTTCCAGGCAAAAGGCGAGAAGACGAAGACTTACCTTCGAAAGGTAAGACAATTAATTGGTAAGTTTCGAGCTGTAGAGGTGGAATAGATTGCAAGAGGAGAAAACTTTCTGGTGGATATGATAGCATAGATGGCCGCTGTATCTGAGCCCAAGATTCCCAAGTCCATTCCCGTGGAGATTAGGACCTGCTCGAGTATCGAATAGGAAGATGAAGTGATGAGCTTATCCTCGAGCAGCACCTGGATGGATCCAATTATCTCTTATCTCAAGCAAGGGACATTGCCTACCGACAAGAAGCAGGCAAGGAAGCTGAGATGCCAAGCAGTGAGGTACACACTGATCGACGGGGTATTGTACAGGCGAGGATACACCTTGCCACTGTTACGCTGTTTGGACAAGGAGGAAGCCGACTACTTCCTCAGAGAGATACACGAAGGGATTTGCAGAAACCATTCTGGCGCAAGATCTCTAGCCTTTAAAGCCTTAAGGCAAGGTTATTTCTGGCCTCGGATGCACCAGGACGCACAAGAAAAGTTCACTCTATAACCATCTGATCATAGTAATCTCCTCGAGGTCACTCTGATTTCTTCCTCAAAAGCTAGACCCCTACTTTCTATTGTTGAGAGTTTTAATAAATTAGGACTAAAAACTATATAAGTTTAAAGTGATCTCGAGGTGACATTAATGAGTCAGTTCAAGCTGTTAGAATTAATCTCATCGTAGACAATGAATCTGGGCAAGTTTCAAGTCATTGACCTTTATATACCTTAAAAATATATTATTTTCATACTCACGTTATCATATAGAGCATGTTTCATAGGTTTAATTTTTTATCTCATCTGAAGCAAGTTTTAAGACCTTATGTCCTTTACTTGAAATAAATAACACTCATATAATCCCTGCTTGCTTAATCTTAGTTGAGCAAGAGTAGTAAGCTTTGACTTTGTCTCACCTCGAGGAGGTTTTCATACTTAAATTCTTTTATTTATTCTAAAATATATTGCTGCTTGACTTTTATCTGTTCGAGCATGAGCAAGCAAATTTTTTACTCCTATCTCGCCTTGAGCAGGCTTTGAGACTTTAAGTCTTTTTATTTACCTTAAAGTATTTTCAAATTTATTGGTTACCTGCCCGAATTAATCAAATTTCAAAAAAAAGAAATTGACTTTTGTCTAACCTTTATTAGGCTTTCAGCTTAATTTGCTCAAGTTTATTATAGCTAAAGTTTGTCTTTATCTTGCCTTAAGTAGGCTTTAAGGAGCTTAATTTGCTCAAACCTGTTCTGACTGAAATTGACTGTTTGTCTTGCCTCGAGCAGGCTTTGAGACTTATAGTCTTAACATATTCTTAAAGCTTAATTTGCTCGAGCCTTATTCTGGCTAAACTTGGTTCTTTGTCTCGCGTCGAGCAGGCTTTGAGACTTATAGCCTTAACATATTCTTAAAGCTTAATTTGCTCGAGCCTTATTCTAGCTAAACTTGGCTCTTTGTCTCACCTTGAGCAGGCTTAGAGACTTCTGGCCTTATCATGTTTTTTAAGAGCTTAATTTTGCTTAAATGAGTTTTCGCAAACTTCAGCTTTATTTCTCACCTCGAGCGAGCTTTGAGACTTTAAGCCTTTCTATAAATCATTTTCGAAACTGATTATCTGCTCGTCTTTCATCTAGTCAAGCATGCCTAGAAAATTTCTTATTCTTATCTCACCTTGAGCAGGTTTTGAGACTTCAAATCTTTTAACCATTTAATAACTTGAGCAACTTCAAGCGACTCTTATCAGTTTAAGGTTTTATGCCTTATCTATAGCAGACTTTAAGGCTTTTAACCTTTTACTGACTGAAGTAAATTTAAGTACTCTTATCAGTTCAAGGTTTTATAGCTTTCAATCTTTTTATCCACTTTAGAGAAAGTTTGACAAGAAAAGAAGAACAAAAAAAAAAGGATTTTTATTGCTTCCATTTTATTCAAAGTTATATATACTACAACTTAGTCAGAAAAGATTGAAGTAAGGCTAAAACTGTAATGTACATGCTACTAATTTATAAACTGATTTTCTAGCCAAGCATGTTGAACTAATGAATTAATCAAGGTCCAAATTCTTGTATATACATGATACCAATAAGATGCTAGATAATAAGATAAATGTATACAACAATCTAATTCCAAGTATTTTTTGTAGACTTCAAAGCTTTTTTCTGATTCTCAAAATGAATTCAGATATACTACTAACAACAATTAGCTTGTTCTGATTCATGCATGATAATATTTTACGTTTTGGCTAGATAAAAATAAATAGAGACAAAAGGTTGGATTTTTGGACCATTCCCCACAGACGACGCCAAATGTTAATACTCGACAAACTGGTCTCTGTCTGCTCAAGCAGATCTCTTTGTCGTATCAAACTTCAGCATTATCATTGATTTTTTTTTTTTAGGAAGCTGCTTGCTAATTACCATGGACGCCTGCAAATATTTGTAGATTGTCGCCAATTACCTAAAATCACAGAAGATGGTTAGAGGCGCTAGGAGTTTTTTCAGCGTGAACCCTCCGACGCTCAAGTTAGTAATTGGATTTTATGAAAAAACCTTATACTATGCTCCTAGTGGCTTCATTCATTGTTCTTTCCAGCTCTAACTAGAAAAAGATTTCTCTGTCAGAGAAAGAAAACATCTGAAGCCATGGAAGAGATCCACCTCATCCTGATAATCGTCATAATCCTCATAATTATCATAATTATTTACTCTCCCCTTATTATAAATTCCCCCCTTAAGTATACACATAAATGTAATGGATCAGTTACATAATTGCTAGTTGGCTAGCCTCGTGCCTGAATTTTTCGGATGGAAAAAATGAGGTTTAACTGAGTCTTGTATTCTGGTAAATTATCTATATGCCTCCTCAAAACCTATCTGATCAAGGTAATATGCCTAAAAGTTTACAACTTGCTCAAGATTGTTCAATTGCTAGATTTTATCACTTTCTTGACAAGCACACACTAAAGAATGAAACAGATGAAGCAAAGGCCCTCCACTTAGCAGCAGTTAATCTGCAACAATCAGGGGACCCTGTTCTTCTAGATTATTTGTTTCGATATTTCTATATTAATATTTGTTCTTAATTATTACTTTATATTTTAAGTATAGTAGTTTTTTACAAGTCAAATTTAAGTTGTTAGTTGGTTTCTTATTTTGCGGATTCGTGGAGCATGATGTAGAACATGGTTAATGCTTGTTGTTTTAGGCTTGTAACTTCGAACTAAAGCTCTATTTAAAGCTTAATGTTATTCAATAAAAAAGTGTCTTAAGTATTATTATTTTTGCAACTTGAAATTCATATTTAGGAGTTTATTCGTTTCTCAAATAACTAATACTTATTTAGAAATCTGAATTTTCTCTAATTAATCATTGGTCATCTAATTTTTCTATTTCATTTGATTTATGCTTATAAACTTTAGCGCTTATAATATAACTTGTATTTATATTTTCTTTGAATTCATATAATAATCACATAAATATGTATAATATAATTAAACAGATTTTTAAAAAAAATACTTATGCAATTAACATACAATGAATAAAAAAAAAATAAAGATAATTTACTATTACTAATCAAAGAATGACACTTCAAATAGTTCAATCTCTAATAGAACAAAGATGCCCAACAAGCCATGCCAGGCCAGGCAAAGAAAGGCTCACGCAGGCTTAGGCTTACGGGCCATCACTTTTACAACCTAGGAGCTTGGTAGGTCATGCTGTGCCAGCCTTGCATAAGTTCGGCTCAGTTCGGTCAGTAGGCCATGGACCATGTTTTGGCAAAATTCTATGTGAGGTTTGTTGGATATTGAGGTGGTGTTGATTTTTAAGCCACAATTGTCAGTTGTAATAAATAAAATTCAAGTAAAATAAAAATTTATAACATTTAATAAATATAAATTTTAAATAATATTTGTGAGAACTAATAAATGTTTATTTATTTAATTTTTTTTTATGAAACAACTATTAGATAACATTACCATAGCTTAAGCTATTGCTTTTAAATTGTAGCTCCCTAATAGCAGTATGAAATAGACCATGAGGCTTTCAATTAAAAAAAAAAATTGTTATTTATCATAATTTTTTTAAAACCATTAGTCCAATGATTTTATTTTTTTTCTGGCACATAAAATATTTAAAAAGGCTTATTCAACTTGCAAATATAATCAGACATTATTTTTAAAATAAAAATTATAATGTGGTTGAACTGAACTCAAACAATTAACAATATCGCATTGCAACTATGTTGAAGTACAATATATATATATATATATATATATATATATATATTTGATAATATATTTCATATTTGTAAAATAATATAACATTGTTTAATAATATAAACTCAATTTAATTGAATACGGTTTATAGTATAACTATTACTCTTCATAATAAATATGTACATACAAATATATCCAAATTGAGTATGATTCAAGACTCTATCCATACATTTGATTTAAAATGCTATTCACAAGACAACATTTTTATTTATTTATAAAAGATAGATTTGGCAATACCTAAATTAATATTTTAGCTCCTAGCTCCCTTAAATTGGAGCTGAAGTGGCTACTCATCGAAAACCACTAAGCCATACGATCCTGAGAGCTTGACAAAACTACGTTATTTTGTAATAATACATGATTTGACTTAGGTCTTAATTCAAGTTTGCATTTTGTGAGATCATATCCTACATTCATCTCACTTGGATGCTATGAACATGCTTGAGCTATTTATTATAACGCTTAAATTTTTCCACTCTTAAAATTTTCCATTTTGCCAACTAGCTGTTGTATATGCTCATTTCTATTAAACAGCTCATATTAGCCAAATGAGACCAGACCAGTGAATCCTACCTGAGTACGGCCAAAAGAGAACAAGCCAAGTCTCGTAAGTACTTACATACAACAAGGTATCACAACATCATAGTCCTCCAAATAGGGATCTTTCTCCCCCCACATAACGCTTTTGAGATAGTTAAGTAAATTACAAAAATTTGAGGTGATAACATTCCCTGAACTTTAGGTAATAAATCTTTGTCATAAGATGAAATGTTAACGAGCTATATAGCTTTCATAGAATGTCTCATGTTTAGAATGAGTGCAGTAAACTGAAATCTGAAACAGGAATATAAAAGCATTGTAAAATATTATTTGAAAAAAAAAATAGCAAGAGAAGAAGAAGCGACCCTGCAATTCATAATCCTAAAAAGATAAATAACTTCAAAAGTTCCTCAAAATTGTATAAACATAAACAAATGAAAATTTGAAGGTTTTAAAGGCTGGATCTGGCCAAAATTTGAAGTTACCATACAACATATATATAGAACCGAGCCGAAATCGATTGGTTCTAAGAATTCGAACCGAATTTTAGAACCGAATCGAAACAATTCAATTTGGTTCGGTTCGGTTTTAAAATTCAGTTTGGTTCGGTTCGAGAAATTAGGTTAAAAATTTAGGATTTTAGTTTTAGATTTTAGAATTTAGATTTTATATTTTAAATTAAATTTTTTTTATTATATTTAATTAAACCGATCGATTTGTGTTCGATTCGATTTTAAATTTTTATTTTTAAAACCGAACTAAACCAAACTAAATTCAATTCTATTTGAAAAAAACCGAACTGTTTGCCCACTATACAGAAAAGTCATCAGTCATGAATTTAATTAAGATCGATAAAATTTAAAATTATAAATAGAAATTGGAATTTCTTGGCAAAGTGGTTGCAACGTCAGCGTCATTGAAAGACCTTGACCGCTTTCAATAGCTGTAGGGCGGCCTTGAAATTTTCTTCAACTTTTGTGATCTGCAGGAGAAGATGATGTTTCTATGATGTTTCCATAGAGCAAGTCAGTCAACACACGTTCAATTATTGACTATGAAGTATATTCATCAATTTGTGTTCTTCAAAGAAACCTTTTAATTTGAAGAAACAGTTCTCTCATGGCTTCCGTGTCAGTTGCTTTACTATTGCTCTTCACTGTTTTTGAAATTATCAGAGCTGCTCAAAACCACCAATTAAAATCAACAATAAACCTAGGCTCTTCACTGTCACCTTCAGGACGACCTTCATGGAGCTCATATTCTGGCCGATTTCAATTTGGTTTCTACAAACAAGGCAGTGGCTATTCTTTGGGAATCTGGTTAGTCACTTCTCCAAATATTACAGTCGTTTGGACGGCAAATAGAGATGAGCAGCCTGTGCCATCAAATGCTACGCTTACATTAACCATCGATGGTAAGCTCATGCTGAAAACTGAAGAAAGCAAAGATAAACCCATTGCTGATCCCGTTGATGAACCAGCTTCTTTCGCTTCCATGCTTGACTCCGGTAACTTTCTGCTCTACAACAACCGTTCTGGTATTATTTGGGAGAGCTTCAGCACTCCCACTGATACAATCCTGGGTGGCCAAAGTCTAGAGAGCGGTAAACAATTGCTTTCTTCTGTAACCGAAACCAATAGCTCAACTGGGCGGTTTTGTTTGAATATGCAAGAGGATGGGAATCTTGTTCTGTATCCCAGAAACATGGTAAACAAGGCCTTGGAGGCTTATTGGGCCAGTGGCGCTGAACTTCAATCAGAAAATCAATATTCTCTTAAGTTAAATCTCAGTTACAATGGTGTTTTGCAGATAGTGAGTGATAATGAGACACAGAAAATTTTATTCAGAAGCTCTTATTCACTCAAAAGTATGAATGAAACTGTGATATACCGTGCAACACTTGATTCTGATGGTATATTAAGGCTGTATTCACATCATTTTCAGAATGACGGTAACTCTACCGTTGGCATCACGTGGTCTGCATTTGAGAAACAATGTGTCGTGAAAGGTTTCTGTGGTCTCAATAGCTATTGCTCCACTTCTACCAACAGCAGTACCAAAGGCGATTGTCACTGCTTTCGTGGGTTTAATTTCATCAACCCTGAAATGAAGTTTCTGGGCTGTTACAGAAACTTCAGTGATGAAGAAGGCTGCAGAAGGAAGACGCCAGCAGATTTTTACAACATTACTAGCTTGGAAATTACACGATTGGGAGGCTTGCCTTATGCCCAGTTGTCAGTTGATAAGAAAGCTTGCAGCAAATCCTGCTTGAATGACTGCTACTGTGGAGCTGCTTTTTATTCCAATGGAGCCTGCAGTAAACACAAGTTTCCACTTATGTTCGCGACGAAAGATCAGGATGCGTCAGCTTTACTCTTCATTAAGTGGAGTTCTGGCAAGGCCAATCTTAGTACTCATCGAATTCATCCACCTATTGGAAATGAAAAAGTTGATGACAAGAAAACACTTCTTACAGTTCTTGCAGCTTGTTTGGGCTCTATCACGTTCCTGTGTTTCCTTATTGCCATTTCTAGTTTGCTTGTATACAAGCATCGAGTACATCACTACCAGAAACTTCAAGGAAATTCAAATCTAGGAACAACACAAGAGTTCATTCTACGCTCATTTTCTTATAGTGAACTCGAGACGGCTACAAACGGGTTTCAGGAAGAGTTGGGAAGAGGAAATTTTGGGGCAGTTTACAAAGGAGCTATATGTGAAGGTAACAAGATTGTTGCGGTGAAGCGATTAGAAAATCCTGTGGAAGAAGGAGAAAGAAAGTTCCAAGCAGAAATGGCTGCAGTTCGCCGAACCCATCACAAAAACTTGGTTCGTTTGCTTGGCTTCTGTACGCAGAACTCAAAGAAGCTTCTTGTTTATGAATTCATGAGTAAAGGTTCTCTGGCAGATCTCTTATTCAATCTCGAGACACGTCCGTTTTGGAGAGACAGAGTGAGAATTGCACAAGATGTGGCAAGAGGAATACTTTATCTTCATGATGAGTGTGAGGTCCAAATAATTCACTGCGACATTAATCTCCGAAACATTCTCATCGATGATTCTTGGAGAGCTAAGATCTCAGATTTTGGATTAGCAAAGCTTTTGATGCCAAATCAAACTGGAATCGTTGCAGGGGTCAGAGGTAGTAGAGGCTATATGGCACCTGAATGGCAAAACAGTGGCCTAATAACTGTGAAGTCCGATGTTTATAGTTTTGGAGTTGTGTTGTTGGAGATTATATGCTGCAGAAGCAATTTTGAAGTGAATGTTTCAACTGCAGATGAAGTGCTTCTCTCAACTTGGGTTTACAAATGCTTTGTTGCCGGAGAGTTAAACAAGCTCGTTGAGGAAGAAGTAGACGTGAGAACACTGGAAAGGATGGTGAAAATTGGACTCTTGTGCATTCAAGATGAACCAAATCTTCGTCCTGCCATGAAAAATGTAATCTTGATGCTGGAAGGAACCATGGAGATACCAATGGCTGCATTTCCACCTCTTTCTAGTGTTAGCAGTCTTTCTCCTGATTAGCATTTTATTAAAATTACATACTAATTCATAACTTTTATGTTGAAGATGTTTAAGTATTACAACAATAAGCATGACTTCCTATATGTGTTTCTTGAAGTACCATAAAACAAGATGCTTTCATGTTTGTCTTGCATTTGGACTCTTGAAGCATCAGTGATGATCTGATATAGTGATATATGTTTGGTAGTAGTAATTTGCATCTCTCTTTCTTTTGCTAGCACTTGGAAGAGGTGAATAACGCAGCTCACAAGAAAACATACATACTACAGTGCTTATGCAAAGGCCATTCATTGAACACTGGAAACACGCCCGCATTCCGTCAAGTAGCTCCCCTGCTTTTGGTCAACCCCTTCTCCTTTTAAGTCGGTTCCCAAGTTTACACTAGAATTCCAAGGGAAATTTGGAATAAAACCTCATAAAATTAATCTTATTATTATCCCGAAAATAAAATCAGTATTTGTCCATAATCAAAACATAATTTCTAAAATGATCAATATAACAATAATCCTCCAAAATAAAATTCAGCTCTAAGTAATAACTAAAGTAACAACAAATGATTCATCAAGATATCACCAAAGTTTTCAGCTAACACATCATCTTCTCTAAACTCAAAAGCCTACATCTCTAAAATCAATCTGTAAAATGTTGGGGACAAAAGGTGAGTCTTCTATTTGGTAAGCAAATTCATGCATAAGGTTACTAGTAACGATAAAACTAATGATAAAACACATATTAATTATTATAAAGTACTATAAAATAGAAATCAATAATTATTTTATATTCTAATACATATGTAGAGTAAAACTCCTAACATGATAATCATTTTCAGTAACTAAACATTTAAGAAACTATTTATCAGTAAAACCTCTCATTTGTTCAATTTGCTCATGGCACAGAGTGTCATTTGTATTCCCAGTGACCCGAACAGTCGCTCAGTATGTCACCTGTCCCGGTGACTCGGTCAGTAGTTTAGTCGGGATACTTTACCCCGCAATAATCGTCAGTAGGTGTGAACAATATAGTTAGTTGTTCGGTTATATCAGTAATGGCAATTACGGACAGTGAGTGGCTATTTCCATTTGAACTTTCTTCAATTGATTTTTATGCTCCAATATATAATTTCTAGGGCTATTGGTATGGCCCTACAAGGAATTCTTTAATTTCAGTATAGCGCGAAGAAGAAGGGTTGGTCATAGATCAGAGCTTTATTGAAGAAATGGGTTAGCTTCAAATAGGCCTTCTCCGTCGTAGTTGAGGTAAAATATAAGACTATGCCTATTCCCCTACACATAAATAATCTCGCACCTATTACCCTAAAGAAAGGTATTCAACGACTCAAGGGCCGATCAGAAAAGCAATCAACTCTTTCAATCCACTTTCTTAAATCTCCTATTACACTAATCTTAAAAAATGATTGAAAAGGCCCCTTAAAACCTGTATTACATTTTGTATCCAAGCCCATTTCTTTAGAAATATTTAGTAAATGATGGTCAGTACATCGATACTACAAAGAGTGGTTAAATTTCTATTCTTGGGTTAGAAGTCGACCTTCTTACTATTCTATACAATGAATGTACAGCTAGTAAAGCAACTACTTTTGAACTTTATAACTTCAGCTAGCTGACTGGTTTACTACTGGCTTTCAATGCCCTTTTCCCGGTAACTAATAATTAAGGGAAAAGGCCTTTATCGTGCCTCCAATCTTTGACCTACTCAAGCTCAAGGCCAAACAATCAACCCTGACAAGAGGAAGGGGCCTCGAGAGCCCTTATGTAGATGATAAAGTAGTTTTTATTTTTAGTTGAGCATTAGAGAAATCAATTACAAAAACTAAGGTAGTATTAAAAAGGGCTAATCATATGTTATACCTTTTTTTCTTTCATGAGTTTGTTGACATAAGTTAGGGAGAGGGTAATTTGTCTCCTTCTTTTATTATTAGTTGAACTAAAGGCTTTTATGGTTATTGATTACATTAGATTAGAAAGGACAACAAAAAAATGACTTCCACAAATCCCAAAAACAAGCGCAGTTCTTTTATTATTTAAGTAAGTGTCTTGCTCGATTACAAAACACGAGAATATAAGCCCGTGTTAATTTCTTCTAATATCTTGGGCCACTGAAAAACCACAATGCCAATGAGAGAATAAGTGCTATTAAGCTTGCAGCATTGGGGCCAGAGCTTGGCTTCCCTTGTTTTTTGGCCTTTTGGTAGGTATCCTCAAAAGGCGAAGAGGAGCCGTAAATGTTCGCAAAGCTGGCTCTCGATGCACTTGATTTCTTCTCCAAGTTAAACAAGTCTTTGTATATAGATTTTTTTGCCTAGCAAAGGCATTAGTCATCATCAATATTTAATAGTGAATGAACTTTTGATCCATTTTGACTACTATTATGTCATAGGATGAGTATTTTGTGCAATGAACCCATGCAGTACTTAGATAACTCTTGTCTAAAGTTTCTAGGTAAGCTTTTGAGCTTCTCGACTAATTAAGCCTCGAGGTTATCGAAAGAGCTAGAGAGAAAAGAGTAAGAGAGCAACTGAGCCGAAAGAGAAAATTTTATTACTCGAAAGAATATTTACAAGAGAGTTTACAAGAGTGCTTGAGTTGCTTGCTCAAGTAACTGGTGCTCAAATGCCAAATGTCATCCCATATTTATAGGGAAACTTGCCAAGCTCTGGAGAATTCTTGAATATATACAAATGTGCTAGTTATATTAGAGAATTGCGAAACATTCTAAAATTGGGTCAAGCTAGCATATCTTGGATCATGGTCTTGGGCTAATTTTTGGCTCAATTTGGGCAGTCCGTAACAATTAGCTGACATGAGAAGACAACTAGTATTATCAAATTTTACCAAATTGACGTCTCCAAATGAAGATATACTTCAAGTACAATGTAACACATGTTATTTACTTTTTTTTTATTCTTATTTAAGTTGATAATATTGGGTGTTTGTGTTTGAGTAAAACTTACCAATTGGTTTTAAATAAGACATGTATATTGATAGTTTTAATTAAAAAATGATTATTATTATTATCTAAGGAATTTAATTAAAAATTCCTTTTGAAGTATTTTGAGAAATTTAGTTGTCAAAGGTATTTAAGAGGAAAAAGTTTTATGTTCTCTACACTTTTTTTAAAAACCATAAAAAAAAAATCATAAAGTCTTTGGAGAAGAAAAATAAAGTTTTATAACTTATTTGCTTAGTGTTTCTTTAAGGTATTAAGTGTTTCTTTAAATTATATTATTGTTTATTGCCTTAAATTACTAGTAACATAATTTAGGTAAGATATATGTGTTTGTTGTGCTATGATGATATGGCTTTAAATCGTTTTCTTTATTTAGAATTACATGAATCTATTTTCATATTATTAAACTAGACATTCTAAGTTTTCCATTGATATGTTTTGTGTTGAATGCAAATTGTTATGATTTTTGAAATTTGGGTTACTGGTGCTGGAAAATTCTAATTTTCAGTAGCAGTTCTGAATTCTGTAAAATTTTCTGAAAGTTTAAATATCTTAAAAATTTATGTCGATTTTTTTATCAACAAATGCATGTCTCATATTTCTGAATATTTAATTTGTAATTTTATTCATTATGGCTAAATCATAAAATAATCATAACATGAGGCTGCAACAGATTTGGAAACTATTTTCCAAAATTGTAGAAGTTGAATCTTGTAATAGATTGGGATAATTAATGAACACTAAATGCCATTTTAGGAAAATTTTTGCATTTTTAAAATTTTGTCTGCGAATCTGAAAATTTCTGGATAGCTTAGATGTTCTCAGAAATAAAATTCTTTTTAAATAGTTTCAAGCATCCAAAAATTATGAATTTTAATTATATACTTTCTGAATGTGTCTACTGTAATTAGAAAAAAGAAAAAGATTTTTCAATATTAGAGTATATTTTATGAATTTTCTAAATGGTAAAGATTCATTTTACGACAGTTTTGTTATTTTGGTCAAAGGTCAATATTCTGACTTGATTTTCATTTGTGCTTATTGTTATGAATTTTTGTATGCAATGCTATGTATGTTCAGTACATCTATAAATTTTCATGGCTTTCCGACAAGTATATAGGTCGTTAAAAGTCAACATGTGTAGGATACTCATGTTTATGTCTAGAATATGTATAAATATTGAGCTAGTATAAGTGCCTATGAATTAAGAATGATTGGGATTATGTTTAAGGATAGATTATAGGACGTGGGTGAGCTCGTTGGTTGTTCTTAAGGTATTTGACATTTGATTACTAAGGATCGAGGTAAGTAGATTCATGCATGATATACTGTATAAAAAAATATTGTTTATGATAAAACAATTATGTTAAAATCAAATTTATAAAAAAATGATTTTAAAGGTTATTAAATGAATTTTATAAAATAAAAAAACTTTTAAATGAATTTATAAAAATGCATTTAAAATGAATTTTCTTAAGAAATTAGTTTTTTAAACAAAATGTTTTCCTAAATAATTTTCTAAAAGAATTGAATGATAAAAAAAATGTTCTTAAATATTTAAAAGTCTTTGAATTCTATGTATGAAAAAAATCTAAGATGGATTCAAAAATATTTTGGCTCATTATCCGTAGTAATTTATATGATGCTAATGTTATGATGTTATGTAATGTTATGACCAACTTGCTGGTATGATGATGATCTTGTACACAATGATGTTATGAACAATGTATAGTACCTTGAATGATAAATGATGATGACTACAAGGCATGAGTTACCGGTGTTTATGTTTTAATATTTTTACATGAATCCATCTATTAGGCTAAATGAAGATGTTATTATATGATGATATACAATGTTTAAAGGAATAATAGCAAAAGTTTCTAAATATTGTGCATGAATTTACTTACTGAGTTAATGACTCACCTCTCATATCTAATATTTTGCAGATTGATTAGATATGTGGCTTGGATATTTAGATGGAGAGATTATTTTTAGTGGAACTTTGGAGTTGTTTCAAAGATTAATTTTGGCTAGTTTTTTTATTTTAGATTAGAGACTTTTTCTTTTTGAAGACTTTTTTTTTCAGATATTTTATGTAAAGACTTAATTGGATGATGAATAATGATTGTTTATTTTGAGATGTATTAATAAAAATAAATGATGCTAAGTTCATTCTAATTTTATTCTTGCATTTTCATGGATGAATTTTGAGGTGTTACATTCAAGGTCTTGCTGCGTTACATTTGAAGTAACATACATCCTACGCAAAAAGCATTAGATCTCACTGTCATGTTACTAATTCTTACATCATTTTACAAGAGATATAAGTTACTTTAGAAGTAACTTAACAAAACCCATTCTTCAAATGCACAAATTGGAGTATTCGACTAACTACTACTTGTTTAATTAATGATATGGTCGTATAGAAGAAGTGTCAAGTCAAATCAGAGCATAACATATAAAGCATCTTCGCCATATGATGAGGTTAATTCTTACTCAATCTGGCTTTTCTGTTAACAAGATTATGATAGATCCAAAAATAAATCCACAAGATCAGCGAGCTTGGGTATACTTTGATAATAGACCATGAACCAGTTACATTATTATCCTGGCTAAATTAAAAATTTTATATTTTGGGGTAAACATGATATGTTATATATAAAAGTATAAATAATACACCTTATAAGGGGGATATTTATATTCAATTTGAGCATACGTATTATATATAGATATAAGTAGATATAATATAACAAAAAAAATTCTAAAATCACTCTTAAAGTCATATCATATGTTCAATACCGTAAATAGTCTTGTTAGGTCCGGTTTTCTAATATGAATGAACCATCTAATCATTTTCACGAATGAGAAAGAGACGGCAAATTTTTAAATATAATTTGGTGGGTTCCCATGACAATAAAGTGGGAGGTTCCACCGCTGGTCCCACGATGGGATCCATTATACTAAAAATTTATGTGGAAATTTTATAATTAAATATGCAGCTAATATATATAAGGCATTTGAAAATTGATTTTTTTTTTTTTTCACTGGATGCGTGGTGCACTACAAAGTCAAAAACCCTAACTTTAGTGGTTGGCCTTTAAGGTTTTAGAATTATTGTTTATAATAATTCTAACATTATAACAAGAAAGTGAAATTGAATTCGCTATGATTGGAAAAAGGGCGGAGCTTTTAACACTATGATGTTTCCACGAAGCAGGTCAGTCAATGCATAAATGTTTCTACGATGCTTCCACAAAGTAGGTCGGTCAATGCATAAATTTTTCTCCATGTGGAAAATTGTAATGCAGCTTTCAATCATTTTTCTTCTCCTCGAGTGAGAAACCCTGAGCACTAAAGAAACAACAATCAAATTTAACTGTAAACCCTGAGCACGAAAGAAACAACAATCAAATTTAACTGTCTCACTTCTTCTTATGGCTGTTTCAGCATATGCTGTTATAATAACACTCTTGTTCATCTCTCGAATTACCAATGCTGCTCAACAACAGCATCAGCAATTAAAATCAATAAATCTAGGCTCTTCGCTTTCGCCTTCCAAGAAACCCAGTTCATGGAAATCATCGCTTGGCCGATTTGAGTTTGGTTTCTACCAACAAGACGGTGGATTTTCAGTGGGAATCTGGTTAGCCACTTTTCCAGATATTACAATTGTCTGGACTGCCAATCGAGACGACCCACCTGTGTCATCAAATGCTACATTGACACTAACCATGGATGGTAAGCTCATTCTCGGAACTGAAGAAAATGAATCTAAAAAAATTGCCAATACCTCGGAGCCTGCTTCATCAGCTTCCATGCTTGATTCTGGTAACTTCGTGCTCTACAACAGTCGGTCTGATATCATTTGGTCAAGTTTCAACTTTCCAACTGATACAATACTGGGAAACCAGAGTCTATATGCTGGGTATGAATTGTTCTCCAGGGTATCTGAAACCGACAGCTCAACTGGTCGGTTTCGTCTCAATATGCAACGCGATGGGAATCTTGTTTTGTATCCCACAAACACAAGTGATGAGTACACGAACGCTTATTGGGTCAGTAACACTGTCAGCCAACAACAGCTCCATCTATATCTAAATAATACTGGTCGACTACTCCTCGTTGACAACAGCACGTCCGTAATTGATGTTCTGCACTCTGCCTCACTTTCTGAAAACAACTCAATCATCCAACGTTTAACACTAGGCCATGATGGCATTCTTCGACTATATACTCATTACTTGGTCTCTGAAGTTGCTTACAACTCATCTGTCAGATGGCAAGTACCAGAAGATTTCTGTGATGTGAAGAGCTTCTGTGGTTTGAACAGCTATTGCACATTGTATGACGATCAACCCAGATGCCGTTGCCTTCCTGGAACTGATTTTCTAGATCCCAACCAAATTTCCAGCGGATGTGAGAGAAACTTCGTTGATGAAAGATGCAAAGGTATGAATATAAGGGCAGAATACAACATGACTTCTATGGAGAAGATGACATGGTATGATTATCCTTATTTCAAAGCATCTATAACCGAAGAAGAATGCAGCGAATCTTGCTTAGAGGACTGCGAATGTGATGTGGCATTGTATGAGTCGGGTGATGATGGACCAGGTTATTGCATGAAACAAAAGCTTCCATTGACATCTGCAAGAAGAGATCTAAAAGACTCATCCTCGTCCAAAGCGTACTTCAAGACAGGCATAAGAAATATCACAATAAGCAGCGACAATAATGCGAATCTCGATCCAGCAAAGCCGCAGGTCAGAATCACAAGCAAGAAGGCAATAATACTAATTCTGTTCATGGCAGTAGGCTTCGTTACATGTTCGTGTGCTTTCCTTGCTTTCTCTGGTGTTTTCATCTTCAAGTACCAGATACTTAAATACGACTGGCTGCTGGAAACTGGAAGCTTTGGCTTGACCAATGAGTCAACTCTGCGCTCATTTTCTTATAATGAGCTTAAGAAAGCAACCAATGGATTCAAACAAGAGTTAGGCAAAGGCTCTTTCGGTGCAGTATATAAAGGGACCTTGTACAAAGGTGAAAAGCTTGTTGCGGTGAAAAAGCTGGAGAAAATGGTGACTGAAGGTGAGAGAGAATTCCGAGCAGAGATGCATGTTATCGGTCGAACACATCACAAGAACTTAGTTCGGTTGCTGGGATACTGTGCTGAGGATTCTAAGAGGCTTCTGGTATATGAATTTATGAGCAATGGCTCCCTTGCAGACATTCTATTTCGCGGCCCTGAAAGATCCCTCGGTTGGAATGAGAGAGTGAGAATTGCATTGGATGTTGCCAAGGGAATCCTCTATCTCCATGATGAATGTGAAGCGCCTATTATTCATTGTGATATAAAACCTCAGAACATTCTGATGGATGAATTCTGGACTGCAAAAATCTCGGACTTCGGGCTGGCAAAGTTGTTGATGCCAGACCAAACAAGGACTTTCACATTGGTCAGAGGGACAAGAGGCTATATGGCGCCAGAATGGTATAAGAATACTCCAATATCGGTGAAAGCAGATGTTTTCAGTTATGGAGTAGTGCTCTTGGAAATTGTTTGCTGCAGAAGAAACATGGAGATTGATCCGTCAAAACCAGAGGAAATTGTTCTTATCAACTGGGCTTATAAGTGCTTCACTGACAGAGAGTTAAATAAGCTTGTCCGCGGCCAAGAAGTAGATAGGAAGATTCTCGAGAACATGATCAAGATAGGGCTCTGGTGTGTTCAAGATGAGCCTGCTCTTCGCCCTTCTATGAAGAGTGTGGTGATGATGTTAGAAGGATTTACAGACATTTCGATTCCTCCTTGCCCCACTACCTCCTAAGGGAAAAATCTCGTAGAGAATTGTTGCTTCGTATATGTTCTATATATTCTGTTTCATCATCTGATGAAAACTTCGATTATAAGATGTATTAAACCTGTCAAAAAGAACTTTTCCATGAATAAATTATGTTTGTCATGATTGGTTGTTTAGATTTTCAACAAAAGCAAGAAGAATACACAATCCAGGAATCAACGAAATAGTTCATAAAACCTATGCAAGATGCAATTTTCGGAGTGGCAAAATCTCCAACAAGTTGCAGACAGCCACTGTTTTTGGACTTATTCATATCGTTAGTAATCATTTGGTTTAACATCAAAGATGCGAGGGGGACTCGCTAGATGACTGTAAGTCTGGTGACAATGAATAAAACCCAAGAAGAAAATTGGTCAGGTTAGAAAGAACTATTCACCCAGTAACGACAATGCAAGTTGCTTAAAAGTTTATAGCTTGCTCAAGATTGTTCAATTGCTAGATTTATCACTTTCTTGACAAGCACAACACTAAAGAATGAAACATATGAAGCAAAGGCCACTCCATTTTCCAGCAATTAATCTGCAGCAAACAGGGGACTCTGTTCTCTCAGATTATCACCACCAAGAATTTCATTTGAATTAGTCATGGCATATTACTTTATGGCAATGGGGAAACCCTAGCAGCATTATAGAGAAGCTGTAAAAGTTATGGGGGGATGGCATGTTGCAAGTGGTTGCCAGAAAAATTGCAAGAGCTAACGTGAATGAAGCTACGACCACTAGTCCAGTAAATAATTAGTGGTAAATGCCTAAATGGCATGTATGAGCGAATTCCTTCTTTTTTCAAAAGAATGACGCTTCAATCTCTTTTAAAAAAAGATGCCCAACCATCCATGCCGGGTCAGGCAGAGAAAGGCCCATGTAGGCTTACAGGCCATCAGCCTAATCACTGTCACAACTCATCAACCTGGAGGATCGTGGCGTGCCCAGCCTTCCGAAAGGTCGACCCAGCTCGGCCCGTAGGCTATGGACAGTATTTTGGCAAAAGTCTATTTAAGGTTTGGTTGGTATTAAAGTATTGTCATTTTAAACCATTGTTATTTGTTATAATAAAAAAAAACTCTAATAAAATAAAAATTTATTATCTTTATGAATATGATTTTTAAATAATATTTATGAGAGGTCTATAAATTTTTTTTTTTTAATCAAATCTATTGGATTAAAGTGGAAGTGGTAATTTGAATAAACGAATTAAATTAGGTCAAAATTCTACGGATTCAGAATCGATTGATTAATAAACGAATTAAAATCTCATAATTTGAATTCGATTTATTTATTAATCAAAAATTTTGTTCGATTCGCTTATTATTCTTTTACAAAAATAAATTAATAAATAAAAATTAGACAAAATAAAATATAAAATACCACATATTGAACATCGTACAAAATACAAATAATCCAAACCATTTTTCAAGATTAAATATACAATCATTCAAACACTAAATTAAAAAAATAACAGTAGTTCAAATTCAAATTATACAACGGATGGGCAGAGTTGTGAAGATGAGGTGGCCGAAGCTGAACTTTCTCCGGACTTGGCTTGTACAGAAATATTGAAGAGCTAGTTTAGAATGTCAATGGTCATTTTCTTTGAACCTAGTTGTGTTAAAAGTCATTTTACTTAAAAAAAATTGTTATAAAAAATATATTGAACGATAATACTCAATTTACTTTAAAAAATGATAAAACAATACGAATTTCCACATAATTACAAAACCACTATTCCTCCACCGGTCTTTAAACCTTACCTTTTAAGTAAACAAATCAATGGTCAATTATTGTAATAACAAGGCAAATTTAGGACTGGCTTTATTTATACTAATTATTTTGTATACCCAATATACACCTCATATTAACAGATATGATTGAGGATATAAATCATATAATGATAATTAGTAATATGGAACTAATAATTAACTTTTAGAATTTATAATCACTAAAAAAAAATAAAAAAAAAAGTGCTTACCATGTGTTAGGTGGAAGTAAGATGGTGGAGACCAAAACTAAATGGCTGCTAGCCAGCTAAGTTGCTGAGGAAACAAAATGAGATGAGAACTAGGTCCCTTGTTTTTGGCTGTCGAGTGTGGAGAATAAGGGAAGAGAAGGGCGGCTAAGGGAAGAAAAGGAGAGAGACAAGTGGAAAAGGTGCCCTAATTTTTGTTCTAACTTTCTAAATTACTATATTAGCCTTCAAATTTTAAAATTGTTTTAAATAATTTTAAGAAAAAAAGTAATTTAATTAAACGAATAATAAACGAATTTTAAGCGAATTTTAAACGAATGGATCGTATTCGAATCGTTTATGACTCATTTATTAAACGAATAAATAAATCGATATTCTCAAATATGAATTCAATTTGTTTAATTTGTGAATCGAATTAAATTCACCTATTTATTAAACGAATCAATTTTTTCAAATACAAACCTATTTATCTATTTAATTCGCATCGAATCGAATCGAATAATCGAATCTTAACTCAGAATGCCACCGTTAGATTAAACCATGTGCCATAACTTTTAAACTACAATTCTGTAAGTGTGGTAGGAAAAGATATTCTTCTTGGAGGATCATAATGTAGTTGCACTCAAACATTTAACAATATGGTTAATTTCAAATTATTTTTCCCGTGAATTTATTATCTTCAAATTATCCTCTTATTTTGCAAAACGTCAATTTACTCCTCATTTTTATTCAGAAGACCCAAAAAAAAAAATACTTATCAACTCACCCCATCTTCTTTCTTATCTTTTGACCAAATATTAGGATAATCTTAGGTTTTCAAAAGTAAAAGGGGCAATTTGAAAATAATTAATTCACAATAAGAGTAATCCAAAATTTATTCTTAACAATATCACATAACAGGAAGGAACTTACGTAGACGAGGTTGAGTTAATAGGACTAGCCACTAAGGCTTTGCCAAATGGTACAACAAGTTGATCTCATTATAAGACCCACTTGGGTCCCACCATAGGATCCACTACTCTATCTCTAAAGGGTAGTGGCTAGTCCTACTATCTCAACCCGTTAAAATGATAGAACTATCCCAAATAATTTTTTTTCCGCAACAATTACATTGAAGTCCAATAAAAATATTTGATTCATATTTGATAATATGTTTCATACTTGCGAAATAATATATCATTATTTAAAAGTATAAACTTAGTGTAATTGAATATGATTGACCCTTATAAGATGGATATTAAACTTCATAAATATGTATATAAAAAAATATCTAAATAGCAAGTAGTCACTCTAGATACATAAACAGTTATAAATAATTATAAGATGTGCTTCTTTTGAATGGAATGAGAGAATTCCTACTATTTTGGATTCTTCTACTATTCTCTTTTCTTCTCTTAATTATACATATGTTTATAAAGCACTTCCCTAAGTTTCTACTTTTGGACAATACAAGGATAAGCAAAAATACCTTACCCATTGAAAGAATACCTTCGATTGAAAGCTTTTGATTCTTCAAGTATTCTAGAAGGTACTAACAAAAATAAGTGACAGGGATAGAAAAAAGTATAATTTGGAGGTTTCACTATTTTATTGTTGAGATAGTGGGAATGAATTTAATTCTCTATTCGTACAATTGATTTAAAATGAAGAATAAATTAATTTTTTTAGCGCCTACCTCCCTTGTGTTGGAGATCAAGTGGTCAGCCATAAGTCGTAGGGCTGCTAAAATTTTCTAGCAAAGGAGGTTAAATTGGTACTTTGAGATGCGTTTAGAGGCAATCTAAGGTGTGCTAAGTAACAGCCTGCCCAAGTTTCTATGTCCAAGAGTCCCAAAATTCAAACAAAGTGTGTTAACTTGGCCCAATTTTATAATTCTATATAACTCTCTAACACACTCTCTGCAGTTATACATAATTATAGAATTTTCTATATTTTTCCTTATATCTAAATTTTTAGGTAAGTTACATGGAAGATATCAGAATTTGCAAGCCTCCCCTATAAATAAGGTATGGCACTTGTCATTTTGCAAACACCACACACCAAGCACAAATAACTCAAACTTACTTATAAGTTCTCTTGTGTTCTCTCTTTCTAGTAATAAAAATCTATTTAGCTACATTGCTCTCTTCTCTCTAATTTTTTCGTAATTATTTTTATTTAACTAGTTTGAGAAGTTTGATATACTTAGTAATTTGTGTTAGAAATTGTCTAAATACTGCATAGGTTACTGCACAAAGAACTTATCACTTGCCACATAGCTTACCACAGCCAATACCTTGAAAGCTTGATAAAACAACTGTTATATTTCAGTAATACAAGATTTGTTGACTTAGGTCTCTTAAGTCTGCGTTTTGTAAGATCATACCCCTCCATCCATCTCCCTTGGATGCTATGAACATTCTTGAGCTCAACATTACCACCAGCGCCAACTAAAATCAATAAGGCTATGCTCTTCAGTGTCACCTTCCAAGCAACCCAGCTCATGGCACTCGTCTTCTGGCTGATTTGAATTCGAGTTCTTCGAACTAGGTTCTGGCTTTTCAGTAGGAGTCAGGTTAGTCAGTCTTTCAGGAAATACAATTGTTTCAATGCAAGTCGAGACGATGCACCTGTATCAACCATGGGTAGTAAGCTCATTCTGAGTACTGAAGAAAGCAAAGATAAAGTCATTGCTGGTACCTTTGAGCCAGCTGCTTCCACTTCCATGCTTGATTTTAGTAACTTCGTTCTCTACAATAACCGCTCTGACATCATTTGGTCGAGTTTTGATTTTCCAACTGATACAATATTGGTGGGCCAGAATCTAGATTCCGGATCTGAATTGATTTCTAGTGTATCTGAAACCAGCTGCGCAACTGGAAGGTTCTGTCTGAATATGCAAGTTGATGGGAATATTTTTTTGAATCCTGCAAATCTACATGAAAGCAGGGCAGCTTATTGGACCAGTAACACGAGTTCTGCAAGAAATGATTTAACTTCTTGAAAGTTCCTTAATCTGAGTCCTAGAGGAGTTTTAGAGGTAATTAGTTCTAACAACACTCAAAAATTTATAGCCAATAGCTCTAATTCAATGAAGAATACGAGTGATACTGTGATTTACCATGCAACACTTGATTCTGATGGGATTTGAGGTTGTAATCACGTCATTTTGAGATCACTTGTAAGTCTAATGTTACCATCGAATGGTCTGCATTGCAGAACCAATGTGAAGTGAAAGGTTTTTACAGTTTCAATAGCTTTTGCTCCACTACCAACAGCAGCACTAAAGCAGATTGTTACTGCTTTCCTGTGTTTGATTTCATCAACCCTAGCATGAAGTTTCTGGGCTATGACAGGAATTTCAGTGATGAAGAAGGTCGTAATAGGAAGGAGCCAGAAGAGTTTTACAAAATTACTAATCTGGAGATTACTAAGTTGGGAGGCTCGCCTTATGCTAAGTTATCAGTAAGGAAAATTGCAGCAAATCCTGCCTACATGACTGCAATTGTGGAGCATCTTTTTATTCAAATGGAACTTGCCATAAACTGAAACTTCCACTTATTTTTGCAGTGAAAGATCAAAATCCATCAGCTACACTCTCCATCAAGGGGAGTACAGGCAACGCCAATCTTAGTATTCTGAAAGTTGGTCCACTTCTAAATGAAAGAGAGGAAACTGATAGCAAGAACAATCTTATTACAGTTCTTGCCTTTTTGGGTTCTATCATGTTCTTGTGATTCCTCATTGCAATTTCCAGTTTGCTAGTATACAAGCTTCAAGTGAACCGATATCAAATGCTTCCAAGAAATTCAAATCTAGGCGTAAAGCAAGAGTTCATTTACAACCGTACAGTTATAATGAGCTTGAGCAAGCTACAAACAGGTTTCAAGAAGAGTCTGGAAGAGGTTGTTTTAGTGCAGTTTACAAGGAGCTATATGTGAAGGTAATAAGATTGTTGCAGTTAAGCAATTAGAAAATCCTGTGGGAAGGAGGAGAAAGAAAGTTCCATGCAGAAATGGCTGCAGTTGGCAGAACGCATCACAAGAACTGGGTTTGCTTACTTGGCTTTTGCATACAGAGCTCAAAGAAGCTTCTTGGTTATGAATTCATGAGTAAAGGTTCTCTGGAAAATCTACTGTTCAATGTCAGAAGAGGTCCTCTTTGGAGAGAAAGAGCGAGAATATCACTAGATGTAGCCAGAGGGATCCATTATCTTCATGAAGGATGTGAGGTACAAATCATCCACAGCAACATCAACTGCCGAAAACTTTTAGATGTATCTTCAACTGCTAAGATTTCCAGTTTCGGCATAGCAAGTATTCTGAAACCAAATCAAACTGGAATGTTGCTGGCGTCAGATGTAGAAGAGGTTATGTGGCACCAGAATGGCAAAAAAGTGGCCTAATAACTGTGCAATCGGATGTTTTCAGTTTTGGAGTTGTGTTGTTGGAGATTGTTTGTTGCAGAAGCAATTTGAAATGAATATTTCAGCTGCAGATGAATTGCTTCTTTCAACTTGGGTGTATAATTGCTTTGCTGCTCAAGGATTAAACAAGCTTGTGGGGGGTGAAGACGAAGTTGACATGAAAACACTGTAAAGAATGGTGAAAGTTGGGTTGTTGTGTATTCAAGATGACCCAAGTCTACCTCCTTCCATGAGAAATGTGATCTTGATGTTGGAAGGAACAATGGATGTACCAGTCCCTCCATGTCCAACACCTCGCCTTGTCACTTAATTTTCATTTCCATTAAAAGGACATACATGGCTGTTATTTTCTATAAAAATAAGAATGTCTTAAATCTTACAAATGTTTCTTGCTCCATCAGAACCATATAAGATTATTTAAAATAACTGGTTTCCTCAAACATCATCAATGATCTGAATATATGTACTTATGAACTAATGTTAATTTCATTTTATGGATAAGAAAACTCTATAAACAGTCACCTTTTGAAGTTAAGACAAATAGGAAAAGAAATTCTGCCTTAACAACAAAAGCGAAAAAAGGTATAAAAATTTGAAAAGGAATTAAATTAGGTATGATACAACATACCTACCACATCGACGAATTCTTAAATCAAATCATACCAGTCCATAAACCCATGACAGCATATGTTGTCTGTTTGCTTTCAGTTTTCTTCAATTTTATGGTCTCTGCAAATGAAGATACAATTTCTATGATGTTTCCATATAGTCAGTCAAATCATCATTTAATGGTAAAACGAAGGGAAGTTAATTTCTTGACTATAAAATACCCTTTAATAGTTTCCCCTCCTTCCGTGACAATCCCCTCTTAAACTGAAGAAACAGCAATCAGATTTTATTGACTCATTTCCTCCTATGGCTTTGGCATATGTTGTTTTAACATTACACTTCACTATTTTTCAAATCACCACTGCTCAGCACCACCACCACCAATTAAAATCAATAAGCCTAAGCTCTTCACTGTCACCTTCAAGGCAAACCAATTCATGGCACTCATTTTCCGGTCGATTTGAATTTGGGTTATACAAACAAGCCTCTGGTTTCTCAGTAGGAATCTGGTTAGTCAAGCTACACTGAAATTAACCACAGGTGGCAAGCTCATACTGAGTACGGAAGAAAGTGAAGATAAAGTCATTGCGGATCCACCTGAGGTTGCTTCATCTCCTTCCATGCTTGATTCTGGTGACTTCGTGCTCTACAACAACCACTCTGTTATCATTTGGAAGAGTTTCAACAATCCGACTGATATAATACTGGGAGGCCAAAGTTGCTGGGAAACAATTGCTGTCTAGTGTATCTGAACCTAATAGCTCAACTGGACAGTTTTGTCTGAATATGCAAGCTGATGGAAATCTTGTTTTGTATCCCAAAAACACTAAAGATGAGAATACTGAAGTCTATTGGGCCAGTAACACTGGCAACCATCAACAGATTCATCTACATCTTGATAACAATGGCCAACTGCTGCTTCTGACAGCATCATGTCAGTAATCTGGACACTGTATTCTGACTCATCTTTCAACAATAACAACTCAGTCATCTACCGTGCAACTCTAGGCCCTGATGGCATTCTCCATTTGTATTCTCATTACTTCAACTCAGGAGGCACTTACAACACATCTGTCAAATTGGAAGTACCAGAGGATTTGTGCCATGTGAAGACCTACTGTGGTTTGAACAGCTATTAAACATGGTATGACAATCAACCCATGTGCAGTTGTCTTCCTGGAACTGATTTTTTAAACTAACCAAATCTCCAGGGAATGTGCTAGAAACTTCATTGAAGCAAGGTGCAGAAGTACCAATAGAAGTGCAGCATATAACATGACTTCTATGGTTAATATAACATGGGATGATTATCCATATTTCAGGACATACATGCTTGAAGAATAGTACAGAAAATCATGTTTGGAGGACTGAATGTGATGCTGCTTTGTATGAGTCTGGTTATTGCATAAAACACAAGCTTCCACTAAAATCTGCTAGGAGACGTCAAGGAGAGTTATCCTCATCCAAAGCTTATTTCAAGACGAGCATAAGAAATTTCAAAAGTGATGTCATCTTGTCAGAAAGAATCACTAGCAACAAGGAAATAGTACTAGTTCTGGCATTGATTGTAGGCTTCATCATAAGTTCGTGTGTCTTCCTTGCCATCTCTGTCTTTTTCATTTACCGGTACCAAGTTGTTAAAGACAAATGGCTGCTGGAAAGTGGAAACTTTGGCTTGACAGATGACTTAATTCCATGCCCATTTTTGTATCATGAGCTTAAGAAAGCAACCAACGGATTCAAAAAAGAGTTGGACAAAGGCTCTTTTGGCAGAGTTTAGAAAGGGATCTTGCACAAAGGTGAAAAGCTTGTAGCCGTGAAGAAGCTGAGAACAATGGTGACAGATGTTGAGAGATGAGAATTCCGAGCAGAGATGCATGTGATCAGTCGAACACATCACAAGAACTTAATTGGGTTGATTGGTTACCGCATTAAGGATCCCATGAGGCTTCTGTTATATGAATATATGAGCCATGGCTCCTTAAAGATATCATATTTTGTAGCGCTGAAAGAAACCCCGATTGGAATCAAAGGGTCAGAATTGCATTAGATGTTGATGATTGTGAACCACCTATCCTTCATTGTGACATAAAGCCTCATAAGATTCTGATGTATGAATTTTGGACTGCCAAAATCTCAGATTTTGGGCTGGCAAAGTTGTTAATGCCAGACCAAATTAGGACTTTCACATCGATAAGAGGAACAAGAGGTTACATGGTGCCAGAATGGTACAAGAGAACTCCAATATTAGTAAAAGCAGATGTTTACAGCTATGGAGCAGTGCTCCTGGAAACTATTTGCTCCTGAAAAAAACATGGAGATTGATCTATCAAAACCAGAGGAAATCATTCTTACCAATTGGGTTTATAAGTGCCTCATTTATAGAGTTGAATAAGCTTGTCCATGGCAAAGATGTAGACAAGAAGAATTTGGAGAACACAGTCAAGGTGGGGCTCTGGTGTGTCCAAGATGAACCTGCTCTTCGTCCTTCTATGAAGTGCATGGTGATGATGTTAGAAGGGATCACCAACATTGCGAATCCTCCTTGCCCCACTGCCTCCTTGGGTAAAATCTTGTAGAGGGTTCTTGTTTCTTATGTGCTGTATGACTATGCAGCTCTATTGCAACATGTTAAAATCTATATATCACGTTATGTACACCTGTCCAGAAAACTTTGCATGAATACATTTATTTTTGTCATGCTTGGCTGTTTCAAATTTTAATGAAAGCAATTATATGCAGAGATGTATTCTGCGACCGGATAAATATATAGAGCAATTGAGTATATATTGCTTTACAGAATTATGAATACAAGGTGTTAAGAGTACACACCTAACCACCATTTAATTTACAGAGGCAAAATCTTGAGCCAGTTTTAGGCAACCTTCACCTTTTCGATAAATTCAAAACGTTATAAATAACTTGGGTTGACATGTAAGATGCAAGAGGGACTCACTAAATGGATAAACCTTGGTAATGATGAATAACATAAGGAGAAAATTGTTTCTTAATGTACTAGACTGGTAAACAAGTATTGTAAATGAATTACACAAATTTATAAATGTTTCCCAAAAGATACAATGAAGAAAACCTTGATTGATGTCAATGTATACGAGGTCAACAATGTCTGCAATGTAGAAATACGAGCATTCTGAGAAGCAACAGATATGCTGAAGCAGGTATCGAAGGAAATGTAATTAAGGATGCCTAATTCAATACACAAGGGAAGTCAGAGACTCAGAGTTGTGGAATATGAAAAGGGGCTCTTAGTTTTGCAGTATTCTTTCTCAGGAATCTATGGTGATAGAATTCGTTGAAGGTCAAACGATCCACTGCAATGAATTAAGAAGACTGTAAGGGATGACTGTAATTACCCAGGAGTAAATAAAAGTATAATTATTTGGTGAATGTTAATATATAAAGCTAAAATTCTGAGTAGATGATACCTGGATTTGCAGAAAGTAGCTTCAAGCACATATCAACGCAATCTGGATGCAAAGCAGGGAGGATAAGCTGAGAGAATGGAAGATGCTTACGTGACCTGATGTTCATCAGCAACTGAAAGATACAAAACTTATTAAGATTCAAGCTAGCACACTAAAAGGAATATTAATTTAGGCAGATTGCTACCTGGACATTATTCCTACGAGAGAAAGGTGGGTAGCCATTAAGAAGCTCAAAAGAATTGCACCAATGCTCCACATATCAACCTATAAAGAAAGTTTTAAAACTTTTCAGTACATTCCAATGCATTTTAATAACACAGAAAGAACATTTAGAAAAACAAAAAGGTCACCTTTTCATCATATCTTTGAAATTGAAGAACTTCAGGAGCCATGAATAATGGGGATCCACAGACTTTCTCAGCATAATTGCCTGGATGAAGGGTGCTGCTTAAAATATAAAGCAAACAGTCAATTTTAAGCTTCCAGACTTTTCAAGAATGAAACTTTTACATAATGATTACATGTTAAAAATACAATAGAAAAAAAAGAACAAAAATATCATTGTTCAAACACAATTCCAGGATATTGTCGAAACTAAGAACAATCCTCGCCCACTATATTTGTATCCTTCTACTAAAAGTTTACCATGAAAGACCAAAATCAGCTATCTTGAGCATCACATCGTCATCTAGGCCAGATAGTAAAATGTTCTGTTCTACCAAAAGCACCAGCAAAGTCAATTTAAAAACATACAATCTCGAAAACATATAATATATTAATATAAAATAAAAACATAAAAATTAAAATGAAGAAAATTCATCTGTAGAAGCACTGAAAATTTGTCAATTTATTGAAAACTATACAATTACTGAAAACATTCAAAGTTCCTTTGAACATTCCAAAATAGGAGTACAAAATAGTAGCTTGTCAAACTTTACAGCTTGTTCAAGATTGTTCATTTTCTAAATTTTTTCACTTTCTTGACAACCACACTAAAGAGCAAAAGATATAAAGCAACCACAATCCTATAGGGAACTCCATACTCTACGATTATCACCCCCGATTATCACCAACCAAGACTCTCATTTAATTATTCATAGTATATTTCTCATGGAACACAGAGAACCCAAGTAGCAGAACAAAGAAAGAAGTCAAAGGTTGGTGTTGGGCCGGGGTGGGGAGGAGATGATGACATGTGACTGGTTCACAAACTGCAAGAACTAACAAGAATAGAGCCACAACTTGTAAACAACTAATGGTAAGTGGCATCTTCCATGTTCTCGGTATCATTTAGAGAAACAAAATTTTCCAAATTGGTCAAAAGTTCAAGACAACAAACCACAACATATAACTTTTCATACCGCTGGTTTCAAATCTCTATGGATAATGTGGTGAGAATTTAGAATTTCCAAGCCCGCTCCTGCAACAAGAATTCAGTCACATTCTTTTATATCTTGCTTGAAACAGGGAAGTGATTAGAGCAACAAAATCGCACAACTATTGACTAAAGGCTAATAATGAGGTACCAAGCTGCTGAAGAAACTTTGTGGCAGTCTGCTCTGGAACCCTTCCATGCAGCCGAATGTAAGATGACAGATTCCCCCAGCACAAAACTCAACCATGAGGAATATACAATTTTCAGCCTGACAAAGGAGGCAGTCAACTTCAATTTGCCATAGTACTACCGTTACATAAATGATTTATAAATCAATAGCAACAACCTATACACCTTTCTTTATTAAGGGAATGGTGTAGCTCTAAGACAGATATGCCTAAACACGAACAGATTTGGGCAATTAAGAGATAGCTTATTCTAAATCATAATTTGCATGCAATGGGCATGCCACCAGATCATTTAATAACAAAAATGTATATGAGGGACAGGAAAATGGAAAAGCAAAAAGTATGCTTAATTCCAACACATCTTATCTTACATCAACCATTTGCATCCCCAATTCAAGGTATAAATTATAAAATAGATTAGCTAAAATGAACCATTTGCATTTTCCAATTCAAGGTATGAAATAGGTTAGCTAAAAATTGTCAGAAATGCAAAATAGTAGAACTATGAAAGAATAAAATTACACAGTTTGAACATTAAGACCATCCTGTTCTCAAATAAGCAAAATTTGCATCTCGATGTCATGATGAAAAAAAGGTCATTTATGGAATATCCAAATGGAAAATCAACTTAAACGACAGACCGATGAATTAATGAATCTGCATTCCAAGATAAATCTACACTAAATTAAAAATTATCATCTCCAAATAATTAAAGAAAAATCTAAAAATGAATTTTCAGACCACCAAGCTGATTCGAACGATCAGTTAACATATGCAATTCAGCAAACACTTGACAAGTATCCAACAGCTCATCCAAAAATGAAATTTAACAAATTAAGCAGACAATTATACTCTTACAACATATCAAGCAAAATCATACGGACAGATCCTTTATCAAAGATAACCAAATGGGTATCCCACAAAGAGGCTAAAAATCAAAACCAATGAACTAAACATAAATAAATTACATAACCCAAATCAAAGAAACTCAAATTCAACAAACTCAACAAAGGCAACTAAGAACCTGAAATTTCCATTAAAGGGCTCACCTGGAAAGCGTCAAAAAGGCGAATTATGTTGGGGTGATTGACAGAGGAGAGGAAATTGAGCTCACAATCTAAGCAGCTCTTGAGGTGCTTGTTGAGTCTTTCAACATAAACTTGCTTCACAGCCACCACGTCACCTGATGGCACGTGCTCTGCTTTCCACACTGTAGAGAGCGAATTTGAACTCTCTCCAATTTGCGATTTTAATACATAGTCTCCCACTGTTCTGTATTTTGAGAGATTTTTTTCGTTCCATTTCTGTTCACGAAACTCATACAAGCCCTGTCGGAAAACCGAAAAAGAAAACAGAAACTCATCAGAGTAGAGCTGAGTTGCAGCTCTGTTTTATCGCTTGCGCTTTGCGTGAAGAATTTTCAAAGATTCGTGACACGTGTCATGAGGTAAAATTACAAAATATTAATTTTAAATAATTAACTGGGGTAAAGCTCACCGCCTGCCCTATTAATATTGATATTCATTACTGAATCCAAATTATATCGTATTTCATCAACGCGCACCAAATCTCTTCTAATCCCTAAATCAAATTTGTGTATTAATTAGGGGTGTTTTGAAAAATCATTAATTTTTATTTACTTTTTGATAAAATTAGTAAAAATTTAGTCCTCGTACTGGTAAATTATTATCGACCATAAAAAATATCAGGTGCTATAAGAATACCGGTGTTATTCTATTTACTTTTGTGTATATTTTATTTAATATTAAAAAAAATAATACGATCATATAAGTAAAGTTATTTTATATTTTAATTTTTTTTTGAAGATTCTATTATTTTATTCACTCATCTATTAAGTTTAAAAAATTTAAATTTTACTTTGTATACTTATTAAAAATCAAAAATATTTTAACTTAAACTATTTAAATTAATTTACTCAAAAATAAGAAAATTATTAAGCAAAAATTAAAAATTAAATATTTAGCATATACTTGCAACAAATAGAATCAATTCAAGTGTTTTTTTTTTTAAAAATTAACATAAATTTTGGTTATTCGTTTTTGTTTAGTAAGGAATACGCTTGATATTGATTTTTACTCTCCCAAATTCTTTAACATCAAGAAGCATGAATTTTCTTTACCCTAATAGAATTCAAAACAAACGGCCATTTAACGGAAGACGAAGGGAAAAAAAAACATTTCAGATTCTATGTGTTAGATACTAACAATCAACTATTAACATTATTTAAAAGTACAAGGTATCAAATATGAATATATAATTACTTGAGGCAACATAATCGATAGTTCCTTGGATCCCAATTGAACTTGATGGAGTTTTGAGAATTGTACAAGGTGAGCGATCGAGAAAGAAATCTTGCAAGCCCAAAGTCACTAACATGGTCGACCATGTCATAACAAAATCAGAATATTGCTTGGCTTTAGATCACCGTGAATTATTGGTGGTTCGACGTAATGGTGAAGATATTTGATTGCGAAAGCCACATCAATGACTAAGTTTAGTCTTTGAATGAGATTTAAATTATTTGAATGAGAAAATTTGGTCGCTTCTCTCTCGAGTAGGTTTTCTAGCTAGCACTCGAATTTCTTTGGATCTCAGAAATGAATGATGTCCTCTATCATGCGGTCACGGAAAAATGTCGGAGATTGCCGAGTGTTTTTGAAGAAAATTTTCCGACGCTCAAGTCGATGATCGGGCTTAACTCTTAGGAATTTTCTTTTAAAAAGAAAAACAATCATGAGGCTCACTCACTCCCTTTTCTTTATGCGTGGTCTTTCTTTTCCGATTCTCTATGTACTAAAAGTCTCAACCCTTTTTCTCATTTTTTGAGGTATTCATCTAGGTCTTCTGTCCTCTATGTTATTCCGTAATATACGTTCTTAACTTCCTACGTACATGTCTGCATTTTGGAGCAGTTATTTGGCCATTATGATGAGAGTTAATCGTCTGTAGGAGTTACACCCCCATTCTCGGAGAGAGTCGTTTAACCGATTCCATTGTGGGCTCAGTCGCTACATTTAAGTTTTGCTTGAGTACTTGGTTTATACATGCTCTTGGTGCCACCTATAACACGATGAGAGCTTGCTTGGTCGGTAGTGAATGTTCTCGCTCTTCTTTAGTTTAGTCTCTAGCAGAATGAAAGTACTTACTTTTGGCTAACTTAATCTCGAGTACATTAGTGATCAATATTTATATTTTTGGTCGAGCTTAAATCAAGCGGTATGCTCTTTATTTCTCAAACACCAATTTTTCAATTTCTAATATTGAGAGTGAAATTAGATAAGACTAGAAATTATTAGTTTGAGTAGATTTAAGGTGGCTTCTATTCATCCTTCCCTTTCGCAACCCATCTCTTTAGTCGTTTCAGTATTTAATGTGAGTGACATAGGTTGTTCCAAGCCACTCGTTTGAATTTGAAGAACCAGGTTCTACGAGCAGACAGCGTTGCTTTGTGTAACGTGTTGTCCTTTGAAGTGACTCTTTTACTTCTTTTATAAACCCCTAAGTTCATCTATCCCCCTTCTTCTATTTTCTCACATTGTTCAAAACTAACTCTTGCTGCTGCAAGAAATCTTCTTTCAGATTGCGATTATCATGATCAATGCCCACCGAATCATTCTCAAGTATATCACCCCATATCTCAAGTGTTTTAAATTGGGTTAGATTGCCTTTGCAACCTTATTTTGTTCAATTGTTTCTCAATTGTGTCTAGCACCGTGGTAGTTAAATCTTAACGGGTGAGGGTTTTATCCGGTCCATTTGTTCCGTGGAATTGGTGTAATATAGATGAACCTATAGTGGAGGAAATAAAAACTTGTATCAACTGAATAGTAGCCCAAAAGATGTAAGTTGATATTATTTCACGTCTAGTTCAAAAGACAAGAAACTCATTACCAATCTCCCACATCTTGTGGTAAATAAAAAGTAAATTCTTATTTCATTGTGGGTAATTGGGACTGAACAACCACCACATTAGGAGAAGTTCCTAAATTCCTTCTCGCTTTTGCATTTCGGATAATTTCATCGCTTATTACGTTTTCAGTTTGGCTCTTTCCTTCACCCCTTTTATTGTTATTTTTTACTATTTTAGTTTCATTGGAGTGTGTCATATAAGATTAAGGAGGAGTCGAAGTTGCATGTAGAATCTTGCTTCTAGACAACGCTAGCCCATGTAAAGAATTACTAACGCACAATAACTTAATCGAGTTTAGTTTAACGTTTGAGCAGTGACATCCTTGCCGGGTTGAAGAAGCGCTCAACACCGTTGACACCCCGAGTAGCTTCTCTACTCTATCGAAGAAGCCAAGGGTCGACCTCGGTGCTTCCCTATTAAAATTTTTCTTCTTTTTAGAGGGTGGGAATGTGGTTGATAAAGATTCTTCGAAAGACTCTGCTACTTTTGTTATTGTTAGAACTCGGTCGAGTGCATCCAAGGGAGTAAACCGATTTTCTTGTGCTTTTTGTCAAGGAGTTTACACGACACATGCGTGAAAGATTTTATTGCTTAGTTAGAAACCTATAACTATAATAAAGCTGGCTAACTCTTTCCAGAGTTCTATGTACCAAGTTACTCATCGCTTTTATAACTTTTAAATTAAGTGTCTTTAATTATAAGAAGAGACTTAAAGTCGATAATCAAAGCTTAAAGAAAGATCTAGAGTAGGAAAAGAAGAATTATCAAAGCTCCGAATCGATATTTCCACATTTGAGGAGAGAGTCATCATGGTCGATTCGAAGGCTTTTTAGCTCAAAAGGAGTCATCCATAACAAGAGATGAGCTTCGAGCGTCGGAAAGGATCTTAATGATCGGATATTCTCCTTTGAGAGTACTACGAAGTTGAAACTTTACACCTTTAAGGTAGACCGGACAACTTGGATAAGTAGCTTAGCGATAAGTATAATAATGGGTGACATTACTGCTACAAGTGCATCATGTCATGTTTGGGAAAAAATGCCCTGAATCGAATATGTCCAAACTTTGAAGTCGATGTGGATGCATACATGAGTGAGTAGGATGCTGAGGGCTAGCAATGAGAGATCCAACTCCAAATACGGAGGTCGCTCCTGCGGGACTCGATGAAATTGCTCTCTCGACAAAGGGAGTTCTCAAGTTGCATATGGTATGGACTAGTCTACTCGGGATATCGATTAAGTTCGCTAACCGATCCGCCCAAGCTCCCTAGTTTTCATTATAGTTTCTTGTGTAAGAGCTTTGTAAGCTCTATCTTTCATTGCATTAAATAAAAGAAATTTTTATCTTAGCTTTCCTTTATGACTTTTGATTTATTCTACATTTTCCAAAATCGAATGGGCGTTTCAAGTTTTTATCCCATTTTGAGTAGAATCTCGAATTTAAATTTTTATATTTGTCTTACTCATTTCTAAGAGCTTAACTTGTTTGAATTGACTCTAGTTAACCTAGGCTTCTCGTCTTGTTGCGAATAGGCTTTTAGATTTCTAGCTTTAATAAATTTTAGAGCTTAATTTGCTTGAGTTAATTCTGGCTAGCTTGGGCTCTTCATCTACGCTCGAGTAGGCTTCGAGACCTCTGGCCTTAGCATTCTTTAGACCTTGACCCGCTCGAATCAATTTTGGTTATCCTTGGCTCTTCGTCTCATCTCGTGTAAGCTTTGAGACTTTTGGCCTTAGCATTTTTAAAGCTTGGTTGTGCTTAAGTCTATTCTGGCTTTACTTGGCTCTTTGTCTTACCTCGAGTAGGCTTTGAGACTGCTGGCCTTAGCTTGATCCTAAAGCTGAATTTGCTCGAGCCATTTTTTACTTCACTTGGCTCTTCGTCTCACCTTGAGCAAGGCTCAAGACTTTTGGCCTTAGCTTAATTTTAGAACTTAATTTGCTCGAGCCAATTCTGCTTTTACTTAGCTATTTCTCTCGCCTCGAGCAGGTTTTGAGACTTTTGGCCTTAGCTTACTTTTAGAGCTTAATTTGCTCGAGCTAATTCTGAGATTACTTGGCTCTTTGTCTCGCCTCGAGTAATTTTTGAGACTTTTGGCTTTAACTTAATTTTAGAGCTTAATTTAATCGAATCAATTCTGAAAGCATTCCTCATTACTTTTTTATTCATGATCAATATATTACATGCTTTAAATTTAAGAAAGTTGAATACATTAATTAAAACAACATTACTTCACAAGGAAACTTAATGAAAGTACTTTTTTAAATGCTATGCATTCCATAATATATTACCTTCCCGTCCATCATTGTAAGTTAATCTATATGCTCCGGGACACGCCACCTACGAAACCTTGTAAGGACCTTCCCAATTTGAACTTAGCACCCTCGATTGGGATTCCATATCTGCGATATCACATTCCTTCGTATAAAGTCGCATTGTTTTACTCTCGTTATCTTGCTCAAAGCCTCCACCTCAATTCACTTCGTAAAATAATCAATCGCAACTACTATGTGAGTTGCGGATGCTCGTTCTTTTGGTAGGGATTCGATCAAATCAATTCCCCATTGGGCAAATGGCCATGGCGAATTCATCACTGTAAGATTCTCTAGTGGTTGAGCTAAGAAGTTGGTAAAGCCACGACAACTATTGCAACTTCGGTCTTTTTTGTGCGTCTTGGTGCATTATAGGCAAAAATTATCGTTATATCAAGACTTTAAAAGCTAAAGACCTTACATCGGAATGGTTTCCATAAACCCTTCATGAATCTCTATGAGCATATAGTCCGTTTTCTCCTCATTCAAGCAACGTAGCAGGTGACAAAGTGTACCCTCATCCATATATTACCACATCAATCGAGTATGTATCTTCTGCTTCGACACTTCAACTTCCTTGCTTACTTCTTGTCGGCGAGTACTATCATTTCCTTAATGTAAGAGATAAATGAGTCCATCCAAGTGCCACTTGTGGTTACACTCATCACCTCCACTTCTTGCTCAATACTCGAATTGGTTTTATCTCTACATAAATTGATTTGGGCATCTTCGAATCTGACACAATAGCCATTCGTGCTATCATATCTGCCTTGAAATTCCATACTCTCGAAATCTACTCTACCTCCACTCCTTGAAATCTACTAATCAGTTGCTTTGCCTTGCACAAATAAGCCTCCATCTTCTCTCATTTCTCCCGAAAGCTATCATTGAGGTGGTTTGCTACTAATTGAGAATCTATTCGAACTTTCACTTATTCTGCCTTCACTGTTAGTGTAAGTCTCAACCTACGCAATAAAGGCCTCATATTCAGCTTGATTGTTGGTAGCTTTGAACTCGAGTTTTACTGCATATAAAATTTCCACGCCCTCAAGGCTAAGTAACACCACTCCCGCCTTGCTTCATGGACTCCACATAATCCATCTACATGAATGGTCCAAACCTTTATCGGAATCGCTCATTATCTCGCATCCTTATCCGCTACATGCATTCAGCTATAAAATTTACTAGAGCATGCACTTTAATTATTTTTGAGGTTAATAATTGATGTCAAACTCACTGAGTTCTATCAACCACTTCACTAGTCGACCGGAGGTTTCCGACTATGTAAGATTTATCTAAACGGTTGATCCGTGAACACAATTATCAAATGCGTTTGAAACTAGAACCTTAATTTTGAAGCAGTATTACTAAGGCAAGTGCCCACTTCTCCACTTGCGGATATCTAGTTTACGCTTCAGTAAGGCATTATTTATATCGTATACTCGGATGTTGAACCCTTGATTCCTCTCTTATTAAGACTAAACTTATAGTCCACCATGACACGACCAAATATAAGTACAATATTTCTTCACTCACGGTGTTGATAGAAGCGGGGCCTTAAGCAGAAAATCCTTCAGTTGCTGAAACGCCCCTCATATTCTAGTGTCTATTTTGTCTTCTTGCCTTTTTTCACCTCTTGAAAAAAGGCATGGCACTTGTCTATTACACGAGAGATGAATCTATTCAAAGTTGCCAACTTACTTGTGAAACTCTGTATTTCTTTTAAAGTGCATGGAGACTTCATTCTACAACTGACCTTATCTTCTTTAGACTGGCTTCAATTCCCCTGTGACTGACCATAAAGCCCAAAAAACTATCCAGAGCCCATACCAAAATCACACTTCTCAAGATTGAGCTTCATTTGATATTCCCTCGGGAATGTGAAAGTCTCTTCTAAAGGCTTAACATGCTCATCCACATAGACCTCCATTGTTTGTCCGATCGGAGGTTTAAAATTTTTATTCAATAACCTCTTATACATTCCCCTGCGTTCTTTAGGCTAAAAGGTATGACTTTGTAGTAGAATAAGCCTCGATTAGTAACAAAGGTTGTACATTCTTCATCTCGTCCAAACATAGGAATCTAGTTGTAACCGGAGAATGCTTCCATAAAGCTAAGCATGCTGGTGTCCGGGTGTAGAAGCAACCAAGCTGGTCTATTTTTGCAGCGAAAAGTCGTTTTGGGTCAACTTTTGCTTAAGTCTATAAAATCTATGCACATTTTTACTCACCATTTGCCTTATAGACCAAGACCACATTTGAGATCCATTCGGGTAATTAACTTCCCTTATGAGTCCATGTTTTTAATAGCTTATCCATCTCGTTATTCATGGCATCATATCTCTCCCGTTTAAAGTACCTCATTTTCGACCTTACTAGCTTCACCACTTTATTCACCGCTAACTTGTAACATGCCACCATCGGGTCAATCTCTGACATGTCATTATGGGACCAGGCGAACACATCTGCATGTGCTCATAAGCATTTGATCAAACTTGATGAGATTATACACAAGGATGACACAAGTACGTGGAATAAGGCATATTCAGATCCTATGCAAGTTCCCATCGGACCCGTCATAAGAGCTCGTGCAAAGAAATTTAAAGAAAGACTTAATGGGCTGATTCAAGCAACTTGGGATCAATCCAATTCATGGAGGCCTATTGAAGAAATCTCACAAGATATTCAGATCAATAAATGCGTGATTCAAGCTCTTGAATTTTATGTGCAATCAAATCCATGAAATCGGCGCATTAAGGATAAAGATATGCCACTATCTTTTTAGATAGTGTTTTCATTTTAAAAGAGCGTAACAAACTAGCTATTTTAATTTTATGTAGTCATTTAAGATAGTTTCCTTTTTTATTAAATTAAGATCCCGATTTATTAGGGATTCTTTCATTTTTCTTATTTCAATTGGATTAGGAATTTATTTCTAATTAGGATTTCTTGTAACATATATATATATATATATATATTCGCATTCAATAAGAGAATGAGAAGAAGTTTTTTATGCAATTTACTTGATAATATAATTTTCTTTAGTTCTTAAATGAACTCTTTGAACTTATTAGATTTTTCGTAGCGTTCAACCCTTAACTTATCAATCAGACTATCAAAGCTGATTGTGGCGTCCTCACATACCAAGATTCTTATTATTTGGTAGGGTTCGTATTATTTGGTATCAGAGAAAAGTTTCTAATCAGGTTTTGCCTATTCTTATTTAGATTTCGTGTTTTGTTTATTTCAACAGTGCATCGTGAACAGTATTTAGGGTTTATTAATTTTGTATTCTTATGATTTATTTCCTTAAATCCATAAATTTTGCCAATTCCTTATCCTAAATTCCTTCAATTTTCAGCTATTCGATGTTAAAAAAAAACAAAGCAAAAAAATCAAGATTCCTTCAATTTTCCATTATTGATGTCTTATATAATACAAGTCTAATTTTTATTATGTGAAAATTTATGCCAAAAATATTGTTATTTTGTGCTTCCAAAACCTAATCATATGCGTTCGTTGTGTTCTCAGCCTCTAAAACCCGAATCTCTTTGATATAATGATTGTGAATTCTTCTTGGAATCTTGATATTGGTTTGATTAGTTTTATAAGAACTAAGAGAGAATTATTACGAGTGAAAAAGGCAAGAGAATGTGCGCATATTAAAGGGTAAAACCCAATAAATTTGAGTGAAACACAAGTGGAATTGTGTGAATCGGTCTCTTGAGTGAAACACATAAGGGAGTGAAGTAAGGTCCTTTCTACATTATTTCTAATATCTTTTTTTAGATTTCAACTATGTCTTAAGACGAAGAACGAAGCGCAAATGTAGAGGATAAACAACTAACTATTCAAAATTTTCAAATTCAAGCCTTAATGGGGAGATGAGACAATTGATGAGGGCTGAATTAGAGCACATACATGAGCGTTTGGATCAAGTAGAACGCATGTGCACAGGAACCGCAATACGTTCCCCAAGCACATAAAAAGGACAGAGTTCTAGCTAGAGAAGTGGTTGATAACTATTATGGGGATGAGTATGGTGAAAGGGAGGATTCAATAGGTAATCATAGAAGAGCTAGGCATCGAGATGATGGTGTGAGTGGGATAAAGATGAAAATTCAATCTTTTCAAAGAAAATATGATCCTGAAGCATACCTTGAATGGGAAAAGAAAATGAAGTTTGTATTTGATTGCTACAACTATTCCGAGTCAAAAAGGTAAAATTGATTGTGATTGAGTTTTTGATTATGCTATTACTTAGTGGGATCGACTTGTTATAACTAAGAGATGAAATGGAAAACGTCCCGTTGAAACGTGGAATGAAATGAAGGCATTGATGAGAAAGCGATTTGTACCTAGCCACTACTACAGAGGCTTGTACCAAAACTACAAAGTCTTACCCGGAGTAACCAAGCGTGGAGGATTACTACAAAGAAATGAAGGTTTCTATGATTAGAGCAAATGTGGAGGAAGATAGAGAAGTTACAATGGCACGATTCTTGAATGGCCTTAATGGGGAGATTGTAAATATTGTTGAGTTGCAACATTATGTTAAGATTGAGGAGATGGTTCATAAGGCCATCAAGATTGAGCAACAACTCGAGAGGAGGGTAACACCCATGCAACCCTAAGCTTGAGTTCCACTCCAGTGAAGCCGCCGAGCTATGTAAGCGAGATGAAAGGCCATGAACATCTACTGCACCTAAACCAAGATCCGAGCTTTCGGGCCTAATTCACAAGGTAACATTGTGACACTCACTATTATGAATCATGATATTAAGTGTTTTAAATGTCATGGCGAGGGACACATAGCCAATGAATGTGTGAATAAGAGAGTTATGATATTACAAGATAATTGTGAGATTGTAATCGATGATGAGGCGTAAGATAATGAGATGCCACTATTAGAGGATGTTGAAGATAAAATGTATGTAGTCCACGATGAATTAACTTTAGTAGCTATGAGAGCTTTGAGTGTGCAAGTAAAAGAAGATAAAGCAGTTCAATGAGAAAACATCTTTCATACTAGGTGCTATGTTTAGGAAAAAGTATGTAGTATGATTATTGATAGGGAAGTTATACCAATGTTGTTAGTGCTATCGTGGTGGAGAAGTTAGGACTTCCAACATTTAAACATCCACGATCATACAAACTACGATGGTTGAATGACGATGGCGAGGTGAAAGTGAACAAACAAGTACTAATGCCTTTTAATATCTATAAATATGAAGATAAAGTATTACGTGATGTAATACCAATAGAGTTAGAAACTTATTACTACATACTTTTCCACGAGTTTGTATGGCACAAGCACGTGGAATAAGGCATATTCGGATCATATGCAAGTTCCCATCGAACCCGTCACAAGAGCTCGTGCAAAGAATTCAAAGAAGGAATTAATGGGTTGATTCAAGTAACTTGGGATCAATCCAATTCATAGAGACCTATTGAAGGAATCTCACAAGATATTCGAACCAATAAATGCGTGTTTCAAGCTCTTGAATTTTATAAGCAATCATATCCATAAAATCGGTAGCATTGAGGATAAAAGATATGCTACTATCTTTTAGATAATGTTTCCATTTTAAAAGAGGCAACAAATCAACTATTTTGATTTTATTTAGTCATTTAAGCTACTTTTTTTATTAGATTAAGATCCCGATTTATTAAAGATTCTTTCATTTTTATTAGATTAGATTTTGATTTATTTAGGATTATTTTCTTATTTCAATTAGATTAAGAATTTGTTTCTGATTACGATTTCTTGTAACCTATATATATATATTCACATTCAATAAAAGAAGGAAAAGAAGTTCTTCGTGTAATTTACTTGAGAGTATAATTCTCTTTAATTCTTAAATGAACTTTTTGAACTTATAGGATTTTCCGTGGCGTTCAACCATTGACTTATCAATCGGACCATCTATAGCTGATTGTGGCGTCTTCACATACCAAGATTCTTGATTCATTAAGTAACGGGTCGTGGTTCCATTCAATTCTTGAAATTAGAAACGATATTGGAGTCTAATTTGATTAGGGTCTTGTCGGTTTTGGTAGAGTTCAGTATCAAGACTCCTCCTCACTTCCTCACTTACATTCTAGCCGATCTTTACTTTCTTCTCTTGGTCATCTGGTTTTATTAAGAGTTCCTCTAATTCCTCGATCGAATTATTGTCTTCGTTATTGGAATCTCCTTTTACCTCCAATGATGTCACCTGCATAACCCCTTAGCTCATTGTTGCATAACAACTTCTTGCTACTCTCCGGTCTCTTTTACGACCTTTACCACACCATTCATTGGGTATTTCAATGCCAAATAGTGAGTTGACATTACCGACTGACTGATTCTCATAAATAACCTTCCCAATATCATCTAGCATGGGTTAATTTCATCTACCACTACTGAAGTCTAACGTTATGTTCTTCTCGAAAGGTCTTACGCCTATGGTAGCTGGCGAGTCACGATCTTCGAGGAGTCAACCTTCCTCTATCGAATCACTTTGAAGAGGTAATCATGCATTCGTGTGCTTGAGCCTTACATTAGTAATCTCCATCTCGCTCAGAGTGGATTTGAAGAGCATGACCACCAAACTTCCTAAGTCCACCGAATTCTTATAACTAAGGCATCTTCATGGGGATACAAAACCCTTTCTTTATCTTCCTTCGATCTACATGATCGAGTACTTGCCATGTCTTTGTCCTTTTTACCACTGCCATATTAAGTTGAACCTCACGATTAGCAGATGTATATCTGCTATAGTTTTCCTAGCTACTGTTCGAATCTCCTACCATCATTGGTCTTCCTGCGATTACTCTTACAATAGGTCATTCCCAATCGCCCCATTAATCGATCGTCTTCAACATGTTTCTAATTTACTACAAAGTGTCCTCATCGATGAACTCGTCCACGTATTAGTTTCTCACCAAATCCTCTACTTGGTTCTTTAAATTACTGACCTTGAAATGTTGAATGGTCTGTGATCATTGTAGAGTTTATAGAATTTACTTTTATCTCTCTTATTTACTGGTTTAGGCATTAATGGTGGAGGACAGAGTAAACCTTGTTCTTTTACGACATGAAACATCTCCTCTAGTGGTACTTTTAAGAAGTATACTACTTGTATATGGGACTTTGGTCGATCATCCGTATGGTCCTATCCCTAGAAAAATTGGGCGTGGGTGAGGATGGCGGCGAGCAACTCTGTCATAATTGCGTGAATCTTAGGCTCACGAGACGCCTATGGTGCGAGTTGCTATTAAGTTAATGGTAACCCTTTTGATCTCTACTCGGTGATCTACGAAATGAAATGTGACTAATCCAAGGTTGAGGCGTCCTCTCAATAATGGTAGTAAGGAGCAGCTCGACTTTACGCCCTCCGGCAAATGGCGACACTTGGATTAACCCAACTAACCCTCCTCATCTCTTGGCTCTTTTCTCTTTAAGTCTCATTCTTTCAATCTGTTCATTTCACAACTTCATCGCTTTTTCTTTTCAATCACAATGCCCCTTTTTACCAGCTCGTATGCATCAGAATATAAGTGAACCAAGAGACTTTGCAGATTGTACCATGGCCTTCATATTTTCATACATTCTTTTAGCCCTTTCAGCACCTGCAAGTGGTTGAATACCCTGAGATCAAGGACCGCTCGATGGTATTTTTTAACAAACTCCCAATAGAACTCCCTCTCTCATTGCTTGATCTCAACCAGCTCCATCATATCGTCTTCAGAAGCTATTACCACATTTGCTTAAAGCATTAGATATTTCCTCGTGGCAGTCTGTGTTATCACTCTCGTGCTCGTCCCTTCAAGGTGAGCAGAAAGGCCCTGTATCTCTGCATTGCTGTAATTTCTTATATCCCAGTTATGTCATTGAAGAGCTCAATGTGCACCAACGGATCATTCTTTCCTGAAAATTTTAAATCAAGAAAATGAAAATCCCTTAGGATTATGACGTTCATGATCTCTACTGAAAGTGGGGACTCATTGTCTAACATGATCCTCTAACTCGGGGCTTTCTCATGCCCTCGAATTTCGTCAATGGCCTAGGCCAATCTTGAGACCTTTCCTTCCGGTTCTTGACACAAGAAGGATTCTATATCTGCAACTTGCACACGTTCTTACTTTGTGTCCCGCAGATGTTGTCTTAATTCCTCTCTTCCGGTCTTACATCCACCACCTGCCAGTGCTTTGTACCTTTGCCTTGGGCTTCAATTCTCACATCTAGCCCAACGAGAATTGCTCTACGATTGGACTCGGAAATGTCACGACTTGCTCTCCTCTCGTCAGTCCCTAAGCTCCGGAAAGATGGACGTCAAAGCCTCTATCCGATTTTCTATGCGGTCTATCTTATCTTGCCTTCGCTCGATCCTGGGCATCATTTGGCACTTCCCTTAGAGTTATCGACTCTTCAAGACACTGCTTCCTTGACTGTTACCCTCATTGTCATGTTCCTTATATTGCTTGTAATAGAATTGGCTTTTAGTTTGCTCCCACGGACACCACCAAAATGTTGATGCTAAAATCTGGTCAGCTTCTCCCTCGAGCGGGTTCTCTAACTAACACTCAAATTTTTTAATCTCGAAAGTGAGTTATGTCCTCTATCTTGCATTCACAGAAAAATATCGAGAGGTCGTCGAGTGTTTTCTAGTGAAGGTCATCTGAATCTCAAGTCGATGATCGGGCGTAACTCTTTGGAATTTTCTTTTAAAATGAAAAAAATAATACTGAGGCTCACTCCCTTTTCTCTCTTTTTTGATTCTCTGTGTAGTAAAAGTCTCACTTTTTTTTTCTTTTTTTGAGGTATTTATCTAGGTCTTCATTCCTCATCGTTATTCCCGTAATGCATGTCCTTAACTTCCCACGTACCTGTCTATTCGAGACGGTTATTTGGCCATCATGATGAAAGTTAATCATCTATGGGAGTTACATCCCCATTCTTAGAGAGAGCTGTTTAACCGATTCCCACTGTGGGCACAGGCTGCCACACTTAAGTTTTGCTCGATGACTGATTTATTCCTTCTCTTGGTGCCGCCTATAACACGATAAGAGCTCGTAGGCTGACAGTGAATGTTCCTACTCCTCCTTAATTTAGTCTCGAGCAGAATGAAAGTTTCTGCTTTTGGCTAGCTTAATCTCGAGCAGGAGTGCCTTTACATTGGCGATCAATGTTTTTATTTTTAGCCAGCTCGACCTAGAAGCGGTGTGGTATTTATTTCCCAAACATTTAAGTTGCACTGCTTTGAGTTGAGTTGGTCATTGCTCGGTGCAACCAATCTTCTAAACGTCTGCATGGCATGTATTTGTAAACAAGATCCTTGAACTCAACCATTTTAAAATCAATGCTTGAGAAAGCAGAGATGATTTTGATGAGATTGCGATAGTGAATATTTTTTATGCTTCGCATTCAGCGACAAAACTCTTGGTTGCACCTCTTTGCTTAAGATTCATCACCTTGATCGCTATCGGCATTGCATTTTCACTAAGATTCCCTTGTACACGGAGCCAACTGTTGTGTGGAAGCCGGGTTGAGCGGATTACTAATTGATGGTAGCCGTGACTTCAGAGAAACTTAAATGTGGTGTAAACAATTTCAAAGAAATTTGACACAATAATTTATGTGGTTCGATAAAAGCCTACATCCATGGGCAAAGGCCGGAAGATAATTTTACTAACAAATGAGAATTTACAAATTGAGAAAAACTCACAAAACCCAATACCCTAATACACCCAAATGAATTCTCCTAGCACTCAAGTGGAAGCTCTCTCAACTCTCTCAATTGCTTCAATTGCAATTGTTCTCAATTGTGGGATGCCTTAAAAATGAATAACAATAGCTATTTATAGGAATGCATGGTATGTAGCACTATTTCACCAAACCTTTAAAATTGTCAAAGTTTGTTTGGTGATTACCTAATTTTAGCCAAACTTTGAACAATTTAGCTTTGAATAATTTTGGCCAAACTTTGAACTTGTGCTTTCATTTGATTTTTTCAACAAACGCTTCCCGACCAATTATGTTTGATGATGAAAATTCATTTGTTGCCTTAGCTCGCATAGGAAACCATGGGAAATTGTTGTTTTAATGGCAACATGCTTGATGATTTATGTGCAAGTTTCCTTCTTCGATTTTAACAAGAATGAAGCATGTTAATAAGATGAGAACTCACCCACTCACGGGAAGAAGAACTTTGAGAAGAGTGATCTGTTGGTTTTCTTGGTCTAGTGGAATGGCAAGGTGGTAAGTGCAATTCATTTAAACCCCACAAAGCTTCTCATTCCTGAATAGAGAAATATTTGTTTTGTTATTAAAAATTCCTTTTGTTGGTACTTCACTCTCAAAGTGATTGTAAGACAAGTTTAAGAATTCCAAGAACAATAAATTCTCAAAATATTTGAATCGACCGACAATTTATTGCACGAGAGATCTATAGCTTTAATGCTTTTCAAGGAATTCAAAGCGAAAGGAATAGAACCGAGTACGAAGGTTATCGAGATAGATCTAGGAGAGTTGAAAGGGTCATTATGCCGAGGATTTATTTTGGCAAGACACCGATGATTCGATTTTGGGCAATAGATAATTCCAACCAATTTTGACAATTGCCAAGGGATGAGGTAGTCATGGCAAAAACCCACTGGACCGGATCCCACCAGTACTCGGCTAATCCGGTCCGGGTGAAACCTAGACCGCATGTAAAAAAGGGTCCGGTATTGAAATTCAAAATCGGGCATTTTGAGTACTGGTCCGGGCAAGGAGTTAAAAACCGGAACTTGGATTGAGCCTAGTTTATTTATTTTTAAAAAGAAAAATATAAAATCACAAGAAAAATATTAATTTTTGTTATATATTTTGGGATTTTAATATGTTATGTTGGTAGTGTGTATTGTTGTTATGAACTTATGATATGTTGGAAATTGGTATTGTAATTATGATATGTTGGATGTTACATTTATTTAAATTTATTTAGTGATTATTGTATTGTTGGATATAGATTAAATGAATTTAGATAGTAAATAGTATATTGAAATAATTTTTTGTGTTAATTAATTAAAATTTGCTAAGTTAATTAAAATTGGTTAGTTAATTAAAATTTTTGTGTTAGTTAATTAAAATTTTTATATGTTAGTTAATTAAAATTTGTTAATTAAAATTTTTATGTGTTAGTTAATTAAAATTGGTATTGTAATTATGATATGTTGGATGTTACATTTATTTAAATTTATTTAGTGATTATTGTATTGTTGGATATAGATTAAATGAATTTAGGTAGTAAATAGTATATTGAAATAATTTAATTGAGATGTTGAAATAATGTCATGGAATTTTAGAATTTTAGAGACACATGCGAGTTGGAGCTCGGATTGAAACCCGGGCCGGAAGTGCTGGAGCTTGACCTGGCCCGCATGGGTAAAATCAGGACTTTAGTCCGGGTCCGGGCAGTAATTTTATTTGTCCGGCCCGGTAGGCACAAACCCGGCCTGCCAAGCCTAGGATGAGGGTATACCGCCTTGCAAGTTATTGAATCTTAGCCAAAGGCCATTCAATAATGTCAAGTTACCCAGAGTCAAGGATGGTCCCAGTTATGTTGTTTGCATACAAGCTCATAGCTTGTAGGTTTCTGAGTTCACCAATGGTACGAAGAATAATGCCATTTAATTAGAAATAATGAAGAAAAAGGGCATTCATTTCCACAAGATTTTTCATTTCAATAGGTATGAAGCCAGGTATTTGGTTGTGTTGCATGTCAATCTTGGCCACAGTTGTTGAGAGGTTGGCTATCGAATTTGGTAGCACTCCAAATCTATTGGAACCAATGTCAAGCACTTCCAATTTGCTGCAGTCTGTGGGAAGGGTTACAAACTCAAGATCACTGATTGTTCCACTACCTAAATTATTTTTATACAAATTAAGCCAATTTAGATTCGGGAGACTGTTGAAATCTTGAAATCAATTCTCACATTCCCACTGAAAGAATTATCAAACAGTTCAAGCCCTTTAAGGCTTGAAGCATTGGACAGTGAGTGTGGGAGAGGAACTGTAAGATTGTTTTGACCTACACTTAGAAATGTCAGATTCGGAAGATTAAAACCTATGTCAACTGGAAGACCTCCTTCGAATCTATTAAACGCTAGAGAAATCGTCTCAAGGGAAGATGATGTTATAAACTGAAACGGGAAACATACCAAAGAAGTTATTTTCCTCTATGCTGAAGAAGTATAAATCTCTTAATTGACCTAGACAATCAGGAAATCTCCCACTCAATCCTTTCAGTCCAATATTAACTACCTGGAGAGCTGAGAGACTCCAAATGGAAGGTGGGAACGTGCCTGTTAACTGATTGTCTGAAAAGGACAATGCCTCAAGCTTCAACCAGCTGTGGCCAATATCTACTGGAACTTCTCCCAAAAGGTGGTTTTTGTGGACACGATAATTGATGAGGTTAGAGCAACGGGACAAATTGGTGAGTATTTTACCAGAAAAAGAATTATTTGACTGCAGCAATAGAGTTTCAAGTCTAGAAAGACGGCCAACTTCATCGGCTATTTCACCGTAGAAGCCGTTGTTTGCCAGGTTGATGAACCTGAGAAAGCTGAGATTCCCAACATATGGAGATAAGAATCCTCCTATGCTTTGGTTTCTCAAATCTAACTCAGTTACTATTTGGTGTCGATGCCCACAAGTCACGCCTGTCCATTGGCACAAGTTGATGGAATTGTTCCATGAACTTGTTGCTCTTAACTGGATCCTGAAGCTGTGACTTTATGGCAAGCAAAGCAAGACGATCTGTATCGTTTGAAAGGACGAAACAGCTCTCAGAATTAAGCAGGCACAAGCTGAAGCAGCTCAAGAAAATGGAATTCGGCATGTTTGAGTTTGAGAGGCTGTTGTGCTCTGACTGTTTAGATGATTCAATGGAGGTTTTTAAAGCACAAAAATGCAAAATTTTCTTTGTGGGGTCTGTAGTGGAGCCCTTCAAAAGACTTTTTCTTTTTTGTTTTAATTTTTGGCAATACTGGCTACCATCATATTGAGTCCATGAACATTTTATATCTTTGTTTTGTTTGAATGAATTCGATCATTCGGTCTCATTTGTGCTGGATAATTTATTCTTTATATAGCTTTATAGTAGGAGGGACACTGACAATCTCCATAACTTAAGAAATGACACTCTATTCAAGTTTGTAAAATTAAATTTCAATCAATTACAATCACTGAATTGATTGTAGTTGAGCTACCTTACAAGGTAAATATTCAATCAATTTATTTATTTGAGATAATACAAACATTCCATTTATTGTGTAAAGAATTATCAAGATCTCAATGAATAATAATTACATGCCATATGAATTGAAAGAAGAAGCAGAAGAACCAAGATTGGTCAGGGATATATGAATTGAAAGATATATAAATTCATGTTATTTTTTTTAAATTACCGTACTTTATTTAGCAAAAAGCCTGTAATGTAGAATAATAATTATTATTTTTGAATAAGACCATTAATTGCCCCGCGAATTACAACCTTATTTGACTATTTTGATATTACTATTACTTTATTATTTTATAAAAAGAAATTTATTAAATATTTATTTTGGGATTAAATTTAAATATCATCATATTATGATTAGGAAAGAGTGTTATTTTCCGAACGGCAAACGGTAATCCTCATCCTATTGGAAAACGGAAATCATACCTATATATAGCATCAACTTCATTAAGATTAACATTCACTAATAACTCTAAGCCTCATCTGCAAATTGACTCAGGAAAATGAGCGAACCTTTTAATCGATTGGTCAAGCTTGTTGCGAGGGCATTCTACGATGATATAACAACTACAGGAGATGCTCGGCCGAAATCCGGGAGGAGTGACAAGAGAGGGATTGCAGTGGTGGTGCTTGATGCGCTCACGAGACGGCAATGGGTTAGAGAAGAAGATTTAGCGAAGGATTTGAAATTGCACTCAAAGCAGCTTCGACGGACGCTACGATTTTTGGAAGAAGAAAAACTAGTTGCCCGATATCACAGGAAAGAGACTGCTGCTAAGGGTGGTGCGAAGGTTAAATCGCACATTCACTCTTACTGTTGTCTAGATTATGCACAGGTCTATGATGTTGTTAGGTACAGAATACACCATATGAGAGGAAAATTGAAGGATGAGCTGGAATGCAAAAACACAGTTCAGGAGCACATCTGCCCTAATTGTGGGCGACGATACAATGCTTTGGATGCATCGTGGTTGGTTTCTCTAGAAGATGATTCTTTCCACTGTGAAAATTGCAACGGAGAACTTGTGCCAGCTGAGAGTGACAAGTTTTAGCAGCTCAAGGAGGAGGAGATGGAGATGACAATGCAAGGAGGCTAC
>CM046813.1:7306465-7317594 GCA_025617385.1 Murraya koenigii | reverse complement strand
AAGTGTAGGCTTGGCAATTTGTAAGCCTTGGTCGGGTTTTTGTAATTAGGGCGTTTTGAAAAGTCATTAATTTTATTTACTTTTTGAAAAAATTAGTAGAAATATAATCCTCGTACTAATAAATTATTGTCGACAATAAAAAATATCAAGTGTAAGCTCAGACTCAAGTTCATATATTTAAGAATAAGTTCAAGTCCTGAAAAATCTTGTCCATATTGAGCGAGTTCGAACTGGGCCTAGTTGAGCCGACTTGGGCTGAGTTTCGATTGGGCTTGGGCTAGGCTTGGGCCTTTATTAAATTTTTAAAATAAATTTTTAATGATACTATAAATTAAAAAAACTTAAATTATACGTAATTATCTAATATATGATTATTCAATATATAAAATATTAACAATACAATATAATAAACTACAAAATGCTAATATCAAAACAAACTAATCAAATATTTATGGGTCATCTTCTTCCTTATCGTTCAATTCTTCTTCAGTAAAAGTTTTTTTTTAGGAACTCCACCTAACAAAAAAAAAATTATTTTTATTTTCAGTAAAAACATTTTATTTTTATTTCTTTTATTCTATTTTTTTAATATAATATTAAACCCAGACTTTTTTAATTGATGCCCATATATGGGCTCGTTAGTATCTGAGCTTTTAATTTTAAGCCTGCATCTTAAATTTATCATATAAGTTGGGCTGAAGCCCACTGTCAAGAGCAGTGTCGGTCCAGAGCTCAGTACTGAGCTTTTGTCAAGCCTAATCATGTGCTATAAGAGTACCGGTGTTATTCTATTTACTTATGTGTATATTTTGTTTAATATTAAAAAAAATGATAGGATCATATAAGTAAGGTTATTTATATTTGATTTTTTTAATATTTTATTATTTTATTCACTCATCTATTATATTTAAAAAATTTAAATTTTACTTTGTATACTTAGTAAAATATCAAAAAATATTTTAACTTAAACCATTTAAATTAATTTACTAAAAAAAAAGAAAACTATTAAGAAAAAAATTAAAAATTAAATATTTAGCATATACTTGCAACAAATAGAATCAATTCAAGTTTTTTTTTAAAAAAAAATTAACATAATTTTTGGTTATTCGTTTTTGTTTACTAAGGAATATGCTTAATATTGATTTTTACTCTCCCAAATTCTTTAACATCAAGAAGCATGAATTTTCTTTACCCCCAATAACAATTGAAAACAAACGGCCATTTAACAGAAGACGAAGGAAAAAAAAAACATTTCGGATTCTGTGTGTTAGATACTAACAATCAAATATTAACATTATTTAAAAGTACAAGGTATCAAATATGAATATATAATTACTTGGGGCAATATAACCGAAAGTTCCTTGGATCGCAGTTGAACTTGATGGAGTTTTGAGAATTGTACAAGGTGAGCGATCAGAAAGAAATCTTGCAAGCCCAAAGTCACTATAACTAACATGGTTGACCATAATCTTGCAAGCCCAAAGTCACTAACATGGTCGACCATGTCATAACCAATCAGAATATTACTTGGCTTTAGATCACCATGAATTATTGGTGGTTCGACGTAATGGTGAAGATATTCGATTGCAAATGCCACATCAATGACTAAGTTCAGTCTTTGAATGACATTTAAGTTATTTTAATGAGATTTAATGTTGATGCTTAAATTTAGTCGTTTCTCTCTCGAGTAGGTTCTGCAGCTAGCACTTGAATTTCTTTGATCTCGGAAGTGAGTGATGTCCTCTATCCTGCGTTCACAGAAAAATGTCAGAGATTATCGGGTGTTTTTCGACAAAAGTCCTTCGACGCAAAAGTTAGCAATCGGGCTTAACTCTTAGGAATTTTCTTTCAAAAAAAGAAAAACAATACAGAGGCTCACTCCCTTTTCTTTCTGCGTGGTCTCTCTTTTCTGATTCTCTATGTAGTAAAAGTCTCACATCTTTTTTCTCCTTTTTTTGAGGTATTCATTTGGGTCTTCTGTTCTTTACTTTTATTCCCGTAATATACGTTTTTAACTTTCTACGTATCTATTTATTTTGGAACAATTATTTGGCTATCATGATGAGAGTTAATCGTCTGTGGGAGTTACACCCCATTCTTGGAGAGAGTCGTTTAACCGATTCCCATTGTGGGCTCAGGCTGCCACACTTAAGTTTTGCTCGATGACTGGTTTATATAAGCTCTTGGTGTTGCCTATAACACGATGAGATCTCGCTTGGCTGGCAGTATATGTTCCTGATCCTCTTTAGTTTAGTCTCTAGTAGAATGGAATTACCTACTTTTGGCTAACTTAATCTCGAGCAGGAGTGCCTTTACATTGGCGATCACTATTTCTATTTTTAGCCGGCTTAACATCGAGCAGGTGTGTTCTTTAATTATCAAACACCAATTTTTCAGTTTTTAGTATTGAGAATGAAATGAGGTAAGACTAGAAATTACTGGTTTTGAGTAGATTTCAAGTGGCTTCCGTTTTATCCTTCCGTTTTACGACCCGTCTCTTCAGTTCTTTCGTATTTAATGTGAGTGACGTGGGTTGTTCCAGGCCACTCGTTTGAATTTGAAGAGCCGGTTCTCTGAACAGACGCGTTGCTTTGTGTAACGTACTGTCCTTTGAAATGACTCTTTTACTTCTTTTATAAACCCTAAGTTCATCTCTCCCCTTCTTCTATTTTCTCACATTGTTCAAAACTAACTCTCGCTGCCTGCAAGAAATCTTCTTTCCAGTTCGATTATCGTGATTAATACCCACCGAATCATTCTTAGGTATAAATCCCTGGACATTCTTCTTCTTGTCCTTGTTATCTTTTGTTTAGGGTTCCTTAATTTCTATCTTTGTGAACTGTGGTTCAAATTTTCAAGATCTGATAAAAGTATCTTATAGGGAAGCCATTAGTCCTTAGGAAAATATCCGCCATTTAAAAACCCAGAAGAATATCCCCTAAGGAATTCTCTTCTTCTAATGATTCCCAGATTGATAAAGATATTATGGTAGGAAACATAAGTCTCGGTCAAATTACTAACGTTATTGATGATGTTGCTGAGGACGAAGTCCTTGATGAGTCTAGACCAAGTAAAAAACAGAAGTCTAGTTATAGTTTAGAGACTGAGTCACTTGCTATTGACCATATAAGGTATGAGACCTCTTAACAAGACTTAGATAAACTTAGGGAGACATACTACATTCCTAATAGCATTAACCTTCACCTTCCCAGACATATTACATTCCAAGTTCGAATAGGCTTTAGCAAATTTCAAGTTTTATCCCATTTTGAGTAGACTCTTAGACTTTAAATTTTTATATTTTCTTTACTCATTTTTAAGAGCTTAACCTATTCGAATTGACTCTAGTTAAGTTGGGCTTCTCGTCTTGTTGCGGATATGCGTTTAGACTTTTGGCTTTAATAAATTTTAGAGTTTAACTTGCTTGAGTTAATTCTAGCTAGCTTGAGCTCTTCATCTCTCTTGGAGTAGGTTTCGAGACCACTAACCTTAGCATTCTTTAGAGCTTGACCCACTCGAATCAATTTTGGTTATCATTGAGACTTTTGGCCTTAGCATTTTTAACGTTTGGTTGTGCTTGAGCCCATTCTGGCTTTACTTGGCTCTCACATCGAGTAGGCTTTAAGACTTCTGGCCTTAGCTTAATCCTAAGGCTGAATTTGCTCAAGCCACTTCTGGCTTCACTTGGCTCTTCATTTGACCTTGAACAGGGCTCAAGACTTTTGGCCTTAGCTTAATTTGCTCGAGCCAATTATGGTTTTACTTAGCTCTTTCTCTTCCTCGAGCAAGCTTTGAGACTTTTGGCTTTAGCATACTTTTAGAGCTTAATTTGCTCGAGCCAATTCTGAGTTTACTTGGCTCTTTGTCTCGCCTAAAGCAAGTTTTGAGACTTTTGGTTTTAACTTAATTTTAGAGCTTAATTTGCTTGAATCAATTCTGAAAGCATTCTTCATTACCTTTTTATTCATGATCAATTTATTACATGCTTTAAATTTAAGAAAGTTAAATACATTAATTAAAATAACATTGCTTTACAATGAAACTTACTGGAAGTACTTTTTTAAATGCTCTACATTTCATGTTCTCTTACCTTCTCATCCATCAGGGTAAGTTAATCTATATGCTCAAAGACCTGCCATCTATGAAACCTTGTAAAGACCTTCCTAATTTGGACTTAGCACCCCTTGATTAGGATCCTTGGTGCTCTGGTTCACCATTCTAAGCACCTAGTCTCATACTTTAAATTGTCAGACATGCAGTTGTAACAGTGGGCCACCATAAATCTACTCGTTGTTTTGCTCTTCGTTAAAATACACTGTCCGATTAGTGCTTATCCTTATCTTTGTTGGAATCACGGCTTTATGCCCAAATGTTAAGGCAAACGATATTTCTTTCGTGGCAGTCTTGTGTATGGTTCTATAACCCCACAATACGCTAGGTAATTCATCAACCTACGCTCCCTTTTGTTATCTTAATCTGGATTTCAGAAGTCATTTTATAGTTTTGTTTACCGCTTCTACTTGCTTGTTTGCCTGCGGATGTGACAGCGAGCAAAACTTCAACTCTATTCCCATATTTGTGCATAAGTCTCTAAACTTTTTATTATCAAACTACTTTTCATTATTAGTTACCGTAGCATGGAGGATTCCGTATCTGTCAGATTCCTCTAGATAAAGTTGGTTATTTTGCTCTCTGTTATCTTGCTCAAAGCTTCCATGTCGATCCATTTCGTAAAATAATCAAATGCAACTACTGGGTGAGTTTTGGATGCTTGTCCTTTTAGTAGGGGTTTAATCAAATTAATTCTCCATTGGACAAATGGCCATGACGAATTCATTAGTGTAAGATTCTCTGGTGGTTAAGCTAGAAAGTTGGTGAAGCCCTAGCAACTATTGCAACTTCTGGTCTTTTCTTATGTGTCTTGGTGCATTATAGATAAAAAATGTCCTTATCTTAAGACTTTAAAAGCTAAAGACCTTACACTATAGTGGTTTGTACAAACCCTTTCATGAATCTCTATGAGCATATAGTCCGCTTTCTCCTCATTCAAGCAACGTAGCAGCGACAAAGTGTACCCTTATCTGTATAGTACCCTATCAATCAGCATGTATCTTGCTGCCTGACACTTTATCTTCCTTGCTTGCTTTTGGTCGGTAGTACTATCCCTTTCTTAATGCAGGAGATAATCGAGTACATCCAACTGCCACTTGTGGTTACACTCATTACCTCCGCTTCTTACTCAATACTCGAACTGGTTTTTATCTCTACATTAATTGATTTGGGCATCTTGGAATCTGACACAACAACCATTTGTGCTATTATATCTGCCCGAAAATTCCCTACTCCTGAAATTTGCTTTACCTCCACTGCTTGAAATCTACTAATCAGTTGCCTTGCCTTGCATATATAAGCCTCCATCCTCTCTCATTTTGCCTGGAAACTATCATTAAGATGGTTTGCTACTAATTGAGAATCTATTCGAACCTTCATTTCTTATGCCTTTAATGTTAGTGCAAGTCTCAATCTTGCAATGAAGGCCTCATATTTAGCTTGATTGTTGATAGCTTTGAACTCGAATTTTACTGCATATATAATTTCTACACCCTTGGGGCTAAGTAACACCACTCCTACCCTTGCTCTTTAGACTTCACATAATCCATCTACTGTAACAGTCCAAATCTTTCCCGGAATTTGCTCTCATATCGTTTGCACGTTATCTGCATCCTTATCCACTTCTATGCATTCGGCTACAAAATTTACTAAAGCATGCACTTTAATTATTGTTCGAGGTTGATAATTGATGTCAAACTTGCTGAATTCTATCGACCACTTCGCTAGTTGACCAGAGGTCCCGGCTTATGTAAAATTTGTCTAAGCAGGTGATCTGTCAACACAACTATCAAATGCGTTTGAAAATAGAGCCTTAATTTTTGAGCAGTTGTTATTAAGGCAAGTGCCCACTTCTCCACTTGCGGATATCTAGTTTCTGCTTTAAGCAGGGCATTACTTATATTATATATCGGATGTTGAACCCTTGATTCCTCTCTTATTAAAACTAAACTTGTAGTCTACCATGATATGGGCAAATACAAGTACAATATTTCTTCTACTCACGGTGTTAATAGCAGCGGGGCGTTAAACAGAAAAACTTCAATTATTGAAATGCCCCTCACATTCTAGTGTCTATTTTGTCTTCTTGCCCTTTTTGACCTTTTGAAAAAGGCATGACACTTGTTTGTTGCAAGGGAGATGAACCTATTCAAAGTTGCCAACTTACCCGTTAAACTATTTATTTCCTTTAAAGTGCATGGAGACTTCATTTCTACAACTGTCTTTATCTTATTTGGGTTGGCTTCAATTCCTCTCTAACTAACCATAAAGCCCAAAAACGTTCCAGAGCCTACAACAAAATCACACTTCTCTGGATTGAGTTTCATTTGATATCCCTCAGGAATGTGAAAGTCTCTTCTAGATACTTGACATACTCATCCACATACACCTCCATTGTTCGTCTGATCAAAGGTTTAAAAATTTTATTCAATAACCTCTTATACGTTCCCCCTGCATTCTTTAGGCTAAAGGATATCACTTTGTAGTAGAATAAGCCTCGATTAGTAATAAAAGTTGTGTATTCTTCATCTTGTCCAAACATAGGAATTTGGTTATAACCAGAGAATGCTTCCATAAAGCCGACCAGGCCGTGTCTGGTTGTAGAATCAACTAACTGGTCTATTTTTGGCAACGAAAAGCTGTCTTTGGGTTAAACTTTGTTCAAGTCTGTAAAATCTATGCACATCCTCCACTTGCCATTTGCCTTATAGAGCAAGACCATATTTGTAGTAATTAACTTCCCTTATAAATCCTACTTTTAATAGCTTATCCATCTCATTATTCATGGCGTCATATCTCTTCTGTTTAAAGTACCTCTTTTTCGGCCTTACTACTTTCACCTCTTTATTCACCGCTAACTTGTAATATGCCACCCTCGGATCAATCTTTGACATGTCATTATGAGACCAGGCAAACACATCTGCATGTTCTCGCAATCATTTAATTAGACTCCTCCTCACTTCCTCACTTACATTCGAGCTAATCTTTACTTTATTCTCTTGGTCATATGGTCTTATTAAGACTTCCTCTAATTCCTCAACGGACTCTTGTCTTCTGTTATTGGAATCTCCTCTTACCTCCAATGACGTCACCTGTATAGGCCCTTTAGCTACTGTTGTATAGTAGCTTCTTGCTACTCTCTGGTCTCCTTTTACAACCCCCACCACGCCATTCATTCAGTATTTCAATGCCAAATAATAAGTTGACATTACCGACTAACTGATTCTCATAAATAACCTTCCCAATATCATCTGGTATGGGCTGATTTCATATACTATTACGAAGTCCAACATTATGCTCTTCTCAAAAGGGCTTAAGCCTATGGTAACTAGTAGATTCAAGATCTTCAATATACTTGGTCTTTGCCCTTCTTACCACTGGCATATTAAGTAGAACCCTACGATTAGCAGATGTATATCGGCTATTTCTTAGCTCTGTTCGAATCTCCTGCCATCGTTGGTCTTTCTGCTATTACTCTTACAACAGGTCATTCTCGATCCACCCCACTAATTTGATCGTCTTCAACATGTTGCCAATCAACCACCAGGTGTCCCTTATCGATGAACTCGTCTAGGTATTATTTTCTCACTAAATCCTCTACCTAGTTCTTTATATTACGGTACTAAAATGTCAAATGACTGTGATCATTGTGGAATTTGTCGTATTTACTTTTATCTCTCTTATTTGCTGGTTTAGACACTAGTGGTGGAAGACAGAGTAAACCTCGTTCTTTCACGACGTGAAACATCTCCTCTAGTGGCATTTTTTAGAAGTATACTACTTGTAAATGGGACTCTGGTCCATTATCTGCATAGTCCTGTCCCTAAGAAAATTGGCTGTGGGTGAGGGTGGCAGGCGAGCAACTCTGTCTTGATTCTGTGAGTGCCGGCTCACAAAGACGTTATGGTGCAGGTTACTATTAAGTTGATGGTAACTCCTTTGATCTCTGCTTGGTGATCTGCGAAATGGAACGTGACCAATTCGAGGTTGGGATGTCCTCTAATAATGGTAGTAAGGAGCAGCTTAGCTTCCTGTCCCTCTGGCAAATGACAACACTTGGATCGGCCCAACTAACCCTCCTATTCTCTTGGCTCTTTTCTCTTTGCATCTCATTCTTTCAATCTGTTCACTTTTCAACTTCACTACTTTTTCTTCTTCAATCACAATGTCCCTTGTTACCTGCCCGTATGTAAAGGACTTCGCAGATTGTAAAATGACCTTCTTATTTTCATACATTCTTTTAGCCCTCTCAGCGCCTGCAAGTGGTTGAATACCCCGAGATCAAAGACCGCTCAATGGTATGTTTTAACAAACTCCCAAAAAGGCTCTCCCTCTCATTGCTTAATCTCAACTAGCTCCATCATATCATCTTTAGAAGTTACTACCCCTCGAAACTGCTCTGAAAATTTTGTACACATTTGCTTAAAGCTTTGGATACTTCCTTGTAGCAGTCTGTGATATCACTCTCGTGCTCAACCCTCCAAGGTAAGCGGAAAGGCCCTGTATCTCTGCATTACTGTCAGGCCGTATATCCCAGTTATGTCGTTGAAGAGCTCAATGTGCACCAACGGATCATTCTTCTTTGAAAATTTCAAATCAAGAAAATGAAACCTCTTTTGATTGTGACGTTCATGATCTCCACTGAAAGTGGGGACTAATTGTCTAACATGATCCTCCAACTTGGGGTTTTTTCATGGCCCCAAATTTCATTAATGGCCTAGGCCAATCTTTCAACCTTTCCTTCTAATTCTTCAGCACGAGAAGATTTTGTGCTATGACTTGCACACATTCTTACTTTGTGTCCCGCAGAAGTTGTCTTAATTCCTTCTCATCCAGACTTACATCCACCCTGCTAGCCGTGCTTTGCACCCTCTAACCTTGGGCTCTAATTCTTTCATCTAGCCCAATAGAAATGGCTTTACGACTGGACTCAAGAACGTCATAGCTTGCTCTCCTCTGTCCGTCTCTAAGCTCATGAAGGATGGACGTCAAAGCCTCCATATGCTTTTCTATCATGGTCTATCCTATCTTGCATTGCTCGATCCCAGGCATCATTTGCCACTTCCTCTCGGACTGTTACCTCTCGGACTAGGCACTGCTCGATCCCAGTTATTGACTCTTCAAGACCTGCTCCTCTCAGACTGTTACCTCTCATTGTCATGTTGCCTATATTGCATGTAATAGAATTGGCTTTTAGTTTAGTCCCCACAGATACCGCCAAAATGTTGATGCTGAAATCCGGTCGCTACTCCCTCGAGAACACTCAATTTTTTTTTTTATCTTGGATGTGATTGATGTCCTCCATCCTGCATTCACAGAAAAATGTCAGAGATCGTCGGGTGTTTTTTTGGTGAAGGTCCTCTGACGCTCAAGTCAGTAATCGGGCTTAACTCCTTGGAATTTTCTTTTAAAAATAACAATACAGAGGCTCACTCCCTTTTCTTTTTGCGTTGTCTTTCTTTTCTGATTCTCTGTGTAGTAAAAGTCTCACCTTTCTTTTTTTCTTTTTTTGAGGTATTTATCTAGATCTTTTATTCCTCGTCGTTATTCCCGTCATGCACGCTCTTAACTTCCCAAGTACCCGTCTGTTTGGGGACGGTTATTTGGCCATCATGATGAAAGTTAATCATCTGTGGGAATTACACCCCCATTCTTAGAGAGAGTCGTTTAACCAATTCCCACTGTGGGTACAGACTGCCACACTTAAGTTTTGCTCGATGACTGGTTTATACCTTCTTTTTGTGTCGCCTATAACACGATAAAAGCTCGCTTGGCTGACAGTGAATGTCCCTACTCCTCCTTAATTTTGTCTCCAGCAGAATGGAAGTTCCTGCTTTTGGCTAGCTTAATCTTAAGCAGGAAAGCTTTTACATTGGCGATCATTGTTTTTATTTTTGGTCGGGGCTAGACCTCGAGCAGGTGTGCTCTTTATTTCCCAAACATTTAAGTTGTCTGCTTTGAGTTGATCATTGCTCTCGTGCAACCAATCTTCTAAACTTCTGCATGGCATGTATTCGTAAACAAGAGCCTTGAACTCAACCCCTTTAAAATCAATGCTTGAGCAAACAGCGATGATTTTGATGAGATTGCGATGGCGAATATTTCTTTATGCTTGACATTCAGCAACAAAACTCTTGGTTGCACCTCTTTGCTTGAGATTCATCACCTTGACTGCTACTGGCATTGTATTTTCACCAAGATTCCCCTTGTACACAGAGCCAACGCTTCCCTGACCAATTATGCTTGATGATGAAAATTCATTTGTTGCCTTAGGCCCGCATCGGAAACCATGGGAAATTGTTGTTTCATTGGCAACATGCTTGATGATTTATGTGCAAGTTTCCTTCTTCGATTTTTAACAAGAATGAAGCGTGTTAATAAGATGAGAACTCACCTACTCACAGGAAGCAGAACTTTGAGAAGAGTGACTGTTGGTTTTCTTGGTCTAGTGGAATGGCAAGGTGGTAAATCCACAAAGCTTCTCATTCCCAAATAGAGAAATATTTGTTTTGTTACAGAAAATTCCTTTTGTTGGTACTTCACCTTCAAAGTGATTGTAAGACAAGTTTAAGAATTCCAAGAACAATAAATTCTCAAAATATTTCGGAATCTGACCTGACAATTTATTGCACGAGAGATCTATAGCTTTAATGCTTTTCAAGGAATTCAAAGCGAAAGGAATAGAACCAGTAAGAAGGTTATTAGACAGATCTAAGAGAGTTGAAAGGGTCGTTATGCCGAGGATTTGTTTTGGCGAGGCACCAGTGATTCGATTTTGGGCAATAGATAATTCCATCCAATTTTGACAATTGCCAAGGGATGAGGGTATACGCCTTGCAAGTTATTGAATCTTAGCCAAAGGCCAGTCAATAATGTCAAGTTACCCAGAGAGTCAAGGATGGTCCCAGTTATGTTGTTTGCAGACAAGCTCATAGCTTGTCGGTTTCTGAGTTCACCAATGGTATGAAGAATAATGCCATTTAATTGGATATAATGCAGAAAAGGAATTCATTTTCACA